>CM062821.1:21593643-21619756 GCA_031772345.1 Himalopsyche anomala | reverse complement strand
GGAATGTAGCATTATGGATAAAAAAACTACATTAACCTCTTAAAAATCAAGATATACCAATAAAAAAAGGATTTAAAATAAATTTATATACGTACTCAGAAAAATAGCAGTGTCCAAATATCGTTACCAAATAATATTTTTTTTTGATACTTTATTTTTAAGTTGGTTAAACTCTTGAAGAATTAATTACCCCTTGAATTTATTTGTTTGGCTATTTAACTAAACGCATATTTAATATGTTGTTTTAATTTATAGTCTTCTGTATGTTAGTAAAAACACAATATTCCTTTGTACTTCATTCCACTTTATTTAATATGTCAGGACCGGTTTCGCTCATTACGAGCATCGTCAACTGACGTCAGTTGACGATGCTCGTAATGAGCGAAACCGGTCCTGACATATTAAATAAAGTGGAATGAAGTACAAAGGAATATTGTGTTTTTACTAATATAATGCCTTTCCACCATTTGACAGTGAACACCCTAAAAGTGAGTCTTCTGTTTATACCAGAGGTGGAAAATCCGCTGCCTTTTGGCCACTCTGGTGCGGTCTTCTGGCCAATTCTGGAAAAACGAGATTTGGAGATATCTGGGGAAAAAGTATAGCAAATTGAGGATTTCAAATTCCTCGGTGAGTTAAAAAAAAACGAGGTTTGAAGACATCTGGGGAAAAAGTATAGCGAATTGAGGATTTCAAATTTCTCGATGTTTACTGCGGCTTTATGTCGAATCAGAAGAATGAATGCGAAGAAAAGGTTCCCCACCTCTGGATTATACTGTTTATAGTATTTTACCATATCAAAATTAATAGTTTTCGGCAATTGTACATTTATTATTTGATGACTATAGTAAACTATAGTTTTAGGAATGTTAATTTATATAATTTCGATTATAGAACACAACACAGTACACAATTGTTTCATTAGCGTATAGTTAGTTATATGTGTTTTAAGTTTTGTAATAGTTTAACGACTTTAATGCAGTGTCTATTGTGTCAGGTTCTACAATAGCGTATTGTTAAAGATGAATAGATAGTCGATCAACTAGTATTGAAAAACGTTACATAACTTTTACACAATAGTGAATAGACACACATGTATTTTTCATTGACTTTTTTATATACGTATAATGTATTTGTAAAATATGATAATATATACATATACGTTTATTATTTATATTATAATAATAGTGTCACAATACAATTTGTAGTAATGAATTAATAACATTTTGTCGTAATGTACTGGTGTATGTAGTCAGTAAAAGAACATATATTTTATTTTTTAAGTGTAAGTAATAATATCTGCAATAAAAAAACTAACCAATCCGTGAACGCCTCGTGGTACGAGTTGGGGTGGATACCGCCATTCCGCTGTCAACAGGACTCGGGGGTTGCGGAGGTAATGAAGTTGGAAGCGGTGGTGGCACAATGCTTCTCGAAAGAACCCCGCTCTCGCCTCCACTGCGAAGTGGTGACAGGCTGAGGAGTCGAGGAGTTTCTCCGTTTCTCCTAAACCAGCGCATGACTTCAGTAGAGGTCCGAGGACGTTGTTAGTAAGCTGGACGATGGCACTCAGGTAAGAGTCCTAATGAAAGAAAAAAATACATCAGTAAACTGATTCATAAAATTACTAAAAATAAAACTCAATTATGTAATTAATTAACCACTTATTGTGATTCATTTTTTTTCCAATACATCAACAGCCGTATAACCTATTTGTGTTTGAACAGTGACGAATCGTACATAACATACGTTCACTTGCTCCTTAAACATGTTAGTAAGTAATTTAAGATTTCGACTGAAGGTGCTTGGTGGAATTTCAATATTAAATTTGAATCATTCAAATTATGTACACTCCCACAGATTTTGTCACTAACGACCCGGGTTTCGCCTTTCGGCATCTTCAGGCGTTCAAGCGCACGGATGAACTTGAACTGACGCTTAGTAAATGGATGTTTCGTGTTTATATATTAAATAAATGTATCACTGAGTCTAAAGCCATCGCTGGCGAAAAAGGGTAAGCTTATGGGAATTCCCAAAGATTTGAGTAGTGAGTGGTTTTTAGAATTATATTTATTTGTTTGTCGGCAAAGGTTTTATGATATTATTTATGATATTATTTATATAGGGTATAGAAGTGGAGACCCAGGAAGGTTTAATATCTCGTTCAAAATCGGAAGACTATGTAACTGTGCCCTATTAATTTCTAAAATTTCCTGGAAAAAGAGCTTATGACTGTCCGTATTTGGGTGTAACATTTTTATCCCCTGTTCCTGATTGAACACGTGTCCTTCCGAAATTAAGTGATTAGCAAAAGTAGACGTGTCCTTTTTCAGTCTAAAGGCTGCCATATGCTCTAATACCCTGATTTTTAAAGTCCTCTCTGTTTTGCCGATATAAAATTTATTACAACAAGAGCATTGTAATCTATAAATTCCAGATTTATTTAGGTAATGTATTTTATCTTTATTGTTAACTAATAATTTGCCTAAAGAGCTTTTACAGTAAAAGGCTGGTCTAACACTATCAGCTAGTTGTTTTTTAATTTTAAGACTAGTATTTCCTAAATAAATGATTATACGCCAATACCTAGTATGATCTATGTCCTTTGACAATGTACCTTGAAATAACATTTTTTCTGCAAGTTTAGTTTGTTTTTTTGATAAAAGATTGTCTATAAGAGACATATCGTATCCATTGTTGATGGCGATTTGTTTGATGATTTTTAATTCGATATTAAAGTTCTTTTCATTCAAAGGAACACTCACAAGTCTATGAATTTCTGAATGAAAAGCGGCTAGTTTATAAGAAAATGGGTGCATTGAATCCTTATGTATCACGGTATCCGAAAACGTAGGCTTCCGAAATATTTTTAATTCGTGAGAACCGTTTTCAATATTAATATTTAGGTCAAGAAAGTTAATATTCTTGCCTCCGACTTCTAACGTGAATTTAATATTTTTATCTAATGAATTTATAAAGTTATGAAAGTTAGTTATTTGTCTATCCGTTCCATTAAACAAGCAAATAATATCGTCTACATATCGGAACCAATAGACTATAGGTTTGGCTTCTGTTTTGTTTCTAAAAATTTTATCTTCTAAATAGTTCATATAAAATTCAGCTAACAACGGCGACAGACAGTTCCCCATCGCAAGGCCTTCTGTTTGTTTATAAATTTTATTGTTAAATTGGAAATAATTCTGGCCAACGCAAACATCTAATATATTTAGTAACTCTTTTGTTACTATTGGGTTGACTCTACGTGCATTTAAGGTATCTTCGATAATCCTTTTGCATTTGTTGACTGGTACATTAGTAAATAAACTGACCACGTCAAAGGAAATTAATTTTGAGTTGCAAGGAATGATTTGATTTTTAAGTTTTTCAACTAATTCTAATGAATTTTTTACACTATATGTCGGCTTGAATCCACTATGTTTACGAATGAGGGTGTTAGCTTTTTTCGATAATGTATAGGCTGGGGCATTAATATATGACACTACAGGGCGAATTGGGATTGAAGGTTTGTGAAGTTTCGGTAATCCGTAAAATTTGGGAGCTAGCGGATTCCGTGTAGACAAATAATATATATCTTTAGGGCTGATGGTAATATTACAACTATTAATGACATCTTTGACATCTTTGTTAAATTTTACTGTAGGGTCTTTTTTAAGTTGGACTATATTGTTACTATCGAGAAAATTATTAATTTTATCAACGTAATGATGCCGTAATGACGCCGTTGTTAGCTGAATTTTATATGAACTATTTAGAAGATAAAATTTTTAGAAACAAAACAGAAGCCAAACCTATAGTCTATTGGTTCCGATATGTAGACGATATTATTTGCTTGTTTAATGGAACGGATAGACAAATAACTAACTTTCATAACTTTATAAATTCATTAGATAAAAATATTAAATTCACGTTAGAAGTCGGAGGCAAGAATATTAACTTTCTTGACCTAAATATTAATATTGAAAACGGTTCTCACGAATTTAAAATATTTCGGAAGCCTACGTTTTCGGATACCGTGATACATAAGGATTCAATGCACCCATTTTCTTATAAACTAGCCGCTTTTCATTCAGAAATTCATAGACTTGTGAGTGTTCCTTTGAATGAAAAGAACTTTAATATCGAATTAAAAATCATCAAACAAATCGCCATCAACAATGGATACGATATGTCTCTTATAGACAATCTTTTATCAAAAAAACAAACTAAACTTGCAGAAAAAATGTTATTTCAAGGTACATTGTCAAAGGACATAGATCATACTAGGTATTGGCGTATAATCATTTATTTAGGAAATACTAGTCTTAAAATTAAAAAACAACTAGCTGATAGTGTTAGACCAGCCTTTTACTGTAAAAGCTCTTTAGGCAAATTATTAGTTAACAATAAAGATAAAATACATTACCTAAATAAATCTGGAATTTATAGATTACAATGCTCTTGTTGTAATAAATTTTATATCGGCAAAACAGAGAGGACTTTAAAAATCAGGGTATTAGAGCATATGGCAGCCTTTAGACTGAAAAAGGACACGTCTACTTTTGCTAATCACTTAATTTCGGAAGGACACGTGTTCAATCAGGAACAGGGGATAAAAATGTTACACCCAAATACGGACAGTCATAAGCTCTTTTTCCAGGAAATTTTAGAAATTAATAGGGCACAGTTACATAGTCTTCCGATTTTGAACGAGATATTAAACCTTCCTGGGTCTCCACTTCTATACCCTATATAAATAATATCATAAATAATATCATAAAACCTTTGCCGACAAACAAATAAATATAATTCTAAAAACCACTCACTACTCAAATCTTTGGGAATTCCCATAAGCTTACCCTTTTTCGCCAGCGATGGCTTTAGACTCAGTGATACATTTATTTAATATATAAACACGAAACATCCATTTACTAAGCGTCAGTTCAAGTTCATCCGTGCGCTTGAACGCCTGAAGATGCCGAAAGGCGAAACCCGGGTCGTTAGTGACAAAATCTGTGGGAGTGTACATAATTTGAATGATTCAAATTTAATGTTAGTAAGTAATTGTGGTACAAAAGATTCATCCGATTATATCATGATATTCTAATCCAAATAACAAACGGAAACAAAAAACACAGTGGAAAGCGATACAGTATTACATAGTTTTAATGACTATTTCGCGAAACGGCAACAGACTCCGAATTTAATTATAATGACTGTATTTAATACATTCGGGCTGGACTGCGGATGGTTAGGTTTATAATTACACACTTCAAAATATAAGCGATTGTCATTCAAATCTCATTTTCGGTATTTGTGAGTACTTTGCACTCACTTATAAAAAAAAAATATATAATCATATTGACACCTGATTAAAATAATGTTTTAAAACAATAACAACCTTGTGAAACGGACGCGAATCTTTTTGACGGAGTTGGCCATTGAGGTCAAAATAACTAGATAATTCATTATATAGGTGTACGTACTAACAATTTGTACAGTAATTAATTGATTATACAATTTGTAACGTAATTTAAATGCTATATTTATAATTAAATAAAAATGAAATATTATAATTTCCAATACGCCAGATTTTTTAACAAAATAAATCTCATAACTCAAAGAAAACTTTGCATTTTTTTTTTTCATTGAATCGTTTATTTTTTACATCATATCAGTTAATCCTGTGGTAAGTGATTACTTACAAAATTGTACAACATAGGTTCCCAAAGTGTGCCCATCGCCCCACTGGGATTACTGGAGGGAACTAGAGGCCTTGGTAGCGCTGGGAAAAGTAGGTCGGCCCACTTTGGACCTCCAAAATTGGAAATAACTTTTTTTTTAAATCATTTTTTTAAATAACCATTGTTGACAGGCACTTTTTCAGCCGCATCTAAACAAGATGATGTCAGATTGCGCGCCACTTAAAACTTTTACTTACTTATTGCTAAATTGGGAAAATTTTATTTAAAATAACAAACTAAAATACATTAGTAAATCGGCCCTACAAATTTTAGTATCAGCGTGTCTTATTTAAACAATATTTGCATACACGTCAATATACAAGTCACTAAATTTTTCGTTTTATTTAATTTCAAAAAGGTAAATTTCTAGGAAGGGGCCATTCTATTAGTAGATTATTTTTGACTGAAAAGGAGGTAGGGGGTCAAATAATATTGGGAACCTACGGAGTACAAAATTTAAACGACTCAAATTTGATATTGAAGTTTCAACAAGCACTCTTATTTATATATATAGTATATAAATGAAAAACTATATTGAATTTGATAGGACTTGAAATCGGAACTTTAGGTAGGGCTAGCGAACCTAGGGCACACGTGCCAGAGGTGACACGAAAAAAAAAATCAGGCACGTAGCTATTTATACATTATTATATAAGTAAAATCAGATATGATTGTATAGAAAATAAATAACAAGGTTTTTAAGATTAAAACAATAGGTTTATGAAAGTTGGGTATTTATTATTAGCTATATTAAATAGGTACGTATTTTTTCATTAGAATTATTTTCAACAGATAAAAAATTATTTTGTAATAAGTGTACAAATTATGGAAGTTGAATTTAGTTGAACATGCTCGTAATGAGCGAAACTGGTCCTGATAATATTAAATACGTCGAATTGGTATGAAAGAATATTTTATTTTTTTGAAATAATGTTTGGATTTTTTTGGCACGCGCACGTAAAAAGGTCCACCACTACTGAACTAATCCTGGAAGGGGGCTACATAGGCCGACGATATAGATGAGATTTCGAAGGCAATAAAATAGTACCAAGAAAAATCACATTTCGTGTGATCGGTATTTCCACGATTTAAGCATCTCGCAGAATGACTCACGATAGTGAGTCATCAGAATATACAATTTTCTACATACTATGCAACACTTGTGTATTATGATTACAAACTACTATATTATATATATAAATAAATTACAGTTTACAGTAAATGATTCAGAATATTTATGATTAGACTTTGAAACTGCATGACTTAGCCATTAATTTAAATGAGATAAATTGACATTTCTATCAAGGGTATTGGAGGTCTAGTGCCGTTAGGTTTCGTGGAATGTTGCGGCAAGGTCGTGCATATTTGTAATATGCTCAGAATACCCCGGGTAACATCGTGAACTGTATCGAAGCCTCCAGTTAAGTTCATTTCATTAAAAACTAAGCAATAGTATTGTCTTTTCCGCTCCATTTGGAAGTTAATGTTTTACCCACAAATATGGCTGTGGATTCGGAATCGTAAATAAACGGACGATTTAGACTTTTTTTATCGAAATTAAAATGTTATGCAATTAAGTAGATATTAAAAAATACGCAAAAACTTAAGATACTCGTTTTTATATTAGTTTAAAAAAAATCAAATCAGAGGCGGATCATTTTTAAATGCTGGAATCAAGAGTCGTAGTTTTTTTTAATTCACACTCTGCTTGCTTACAAATAAAAGCATCTGATTTTGTATTTTGAATTTTTTGAATGCTCGTGTAAGGATTTTTCGACGACAAATGAAATACATAAATGTTTGAGAGCGTTCATTGACCACTCAGCTTTTAGGATCGGTATACATTTTATATCGAAGTACATATTCCCGAAACAGTTCTGGAAAAAAATTTAAGTCGGAAGGAAGAATTTTCCTAAAATCGATACGAAGTATTTATCTGTCGATCACATACGAATAAAAAATCATATATGTATTGTACAAATATGTATATATTTTTTATTAATGAAAGCATGTGTTTTATTATATTTCGACATGGTGTTTTAAAAAGTATTTGAATTTCAATATTTTTCACAAAGAGCATTGAAAAAAAGGGTCGCTTTAGTATAAAAACTGAAAACACATTATACTTTTTTGTTTGGCCCGTGAATCATTATTAAAAAAATAAACACCGGCGTCGTAATGTTCGTTGCCAAAATGTCAAAATAGGTATAATCGAATTCCTATTTTTGGGAGGAAGATATGAAAAATCTATTAAGCTAATATTAACATCGCCTCACAAAGCTGTTTTTGACATTTATAATTCATCACTATAGCCAAAAAATGTTTCACAGAATAAAAGAAGCAGACTTCGAAGAGTTTTTGTAAATCGAAAATTTCAACGCCTATATCTATATAATATGTATAGACTTAATGAGATTGAAAATATTTTTTTACATTTAATTGCATTGAAAAATTTAAGTCTTCTACGAATATAAATAATATGTATGAAGTATTAAAATATTTTGATTGAACAGATGGAATATTAGTGAATTAAAGGCGAAGAAATTTTGTTTGTCTTGTTCAAACATTAATGAATTGTAATTTGTAACCAACAAAATATTTAGAACCAATAAATTACAACCAATACAATACAATTGCTATCAATAACGTATATATTATTGCATTATTCTTATATTCATTTCGTAGTAAAAATCAGCACGGTGAAACGAAATATTTTTTTTTTTTTTTGTAATTGCTAATAATGTACGTGTAGATATCAGATTTAAGAAAAAAGTAAGCACGTATCGAATTAATTTTCGTTAAACCGAGAAGTTCAGTCAAAAGTTTTAATTTTAAAAATTATTTAATCTTTCTTTTGTGATAGTTGTACGATTAATAACGCTCGCCAGTCAGTTAATGAAATTGAACTTTGATGTATGAAAAATAGTATTCTTCGAAAAGTGGAATATAAATATATTGCCCTTTCGTTGCCGTATTCGATCCACCATAAACTGCCTCTTTGAGAAGTGCGTTCTTCAAATATTTCATTTCCATCATGAGAATTTTCAAGGCCGCATACCGGGGAACCTTGGGCAACTTACAACAGGTTTGTGTTCTGCCATATCAGAAAATTATTACTAGACACTCGCCGTCGCTTAAGCCTGATAATTGGTTTGCACAATATTTTTCTCTATACATGAACATTCTTAGTAAGTATTTATCATTCTTGGAACTAGACATCTTTAGGCGATTATAGTTTTTTTTCAGTATCAATCAAAAAATTCATGCGCGTCTATCAGAGCATGTGGTGAATTTAGATATTTTGAGTATTTAATGAAATATTTTATGTATGTATATTTGTTAGCGCAAAACAAGGCTTCATTGCATATATTGTAATCTTAATAATTATACCGGGAATATAAACTGTTATTAAATTGTTATGAAGACCCCGAATAATTATGACTGTTAAAACTTTTAAAATAAAACTTTTAAAAACGGAGCTAAACTGATTTTTTATTTAGTCATCAATAAAAATGGTATTGATAATATTCAATAATTGATACGTCAAACATTTGAAGAGACGTGTCGAAAAATACATTAATAAATAAATTTTCAGATTGTTTAATATTCAAAAAATAAAATATGCATTTATACTTTTTCCCACTTTTATATATCACGACCAGAACCGGTTTTCCTCATAACGAGCTTTATCAACTTTTTTGAATATAATGCCTTTCCACCAAGTATTGACAGTGAACACCCTAAAAGTGATAGTTTAATATTATATTAGTATTTCGTTATTCGAATGGAATATTAAAAAGATTATTATTTATAATTAACAAAGGTGTCTAATCCTGTCACTAAAATCAGGCATTTTTCAATTCTATAATATTATGAATCTTGATTTATTGTTATCTAATCCTTCCACAACAGCCACAAGGCAATGCTCCTTTAATTGAAAATTTGATTTTGAGTGGCACCAGCCAATGGTAATTATACATTAGAATGCAGTAAGGTATTCAGTTTTATAATCATTTCCTATTTAATTCTAGCTCCTGAATCTTAATTAGGTATGCGTGAAATAATGCTGTCCGGGATAGATAAACGTTGCTTGTTACGAGAATTTTGTTATAATAATGATATTGACTGTGGAAAGGAAAAAGGACATAACCCACACAAATCAAATTTTACAGGAGGCGCAAAAAACGTGTTTTGATGATTTTGGGCCATATGCAAATTATGAATTATACACAAACTTGAAGTGCACGGAGACTTCTTAACTGGTGTTTAATTGACATAACCTAATATTAATTAAAGAAATTGTCTAGGTTAAATCTTTATTTCAGTCTTTTTTCTTGGTTTTAATTTTTTACAAGGTCACCTTTTTCAAACTTAAAAGCTAAATTTAGATACCAATTCGGCATTTTCAGCTACCATTCTTTTGATAGAACGTGTGTCAAATTGTATACATTGTCATTATCGAAAAAAAGCTGTTTTAAAAAAACTGAGGGTTACGTCCTTTTTCCTTTCCACAGTCGATATGCTAACGTTGGTTTGAGAAGGGGTATTATAGTTCATAATACAATTTAATAATAATAGCAAGTAAATAATACAATTTGCATCAAAGAAAATTTGGAAATCTCTCAATAAAAATACGTCATAAATAGTTGGACAAAAACTTTCACTGCTTAAACTCCCAAACCACGTATGCAGAAAAGCATGAGATCATTTTTATTACAATGGCGCGCCGACTTTAAAAAGGTTTTTTTAACACTATCGAAGCTCTGAAAACGATCACTGGCTGGTTTAGTAAGCAATTCAAATCGGGGCTCTTTTTAAGGCTCTTGATAGTAGTAATATATTGTTTATATAAAATTTTATATTTACATGACGGATTTTTGTGATAAAAAATGTTCAAAATACAAAAATAACGACGATATTAAAAATGTCAATTTGCATGAATCATTCACATATATTTAAAAAAGAGATATATTCTAAGAAATATTCTCAACTTCTACATTTAGACATTTTGTATCAGTGGCGCAATTTGGGTCCCTCATGCAAACATCACTCAACCCCAACCCAACACAATTTGTTATATTAAGTGTGTAGAAATTGACCCCCCTTTCTCGCTGGGCCATCATGCAATGCATGATTCTGCTACGCCACTGTTATACATACAGAGGAAAGAACAGTTGCCTTTTTATTTTCTATTATGATTTTAATCTTTCAAAATTATGATCTTTTTGTAAGCAGTAACATAAACAAATTTTCACATTGGTCCACAAAAAAAAGATAATTTTCAAAAAAAAAAATACTCATTTGTACCAAGTCCACTTTTATTTATTAAAATCAAGATCAGTTGATAATGATCGTCGCGAGCGAAAACGGTCTCGATCTTAATAAATAAAAGTGGATTTAGTACAAATGAGTATTTTTTTTAATATAATGCATTTCCACCAAGTATTGAGAATGTATCTTTACACGTTATATAAATACGTACACAAGACAAAATTAATTATTTTACCTATTATAATTAATCAATGACAATTAACATGGAACGGTATTCACAATATAGTATTCTTACATGTATTGACAATTGACACTGCAGGATGAAATTAATAAATATTGTGTCGATATATTTCTTAATAAATATTTATTTTTGAAAGCCTTGCTCAGTTTGTTGGCAGACATGATAATGTCATTGTTAGTAAATGTGAGTTTGCTTACCTGACTGAAATAATAATTCTTTTATTGTTCCTTCAAACATTAAACGCATAAAAAATGTTGGTTGTTCAAACAGATAAAACTACTGACACCTGAATAACAATGGGTGCATTATTTTATCATAAACGTTTTTTTATATGCATATCAATAATGAAGAAGCTCTTAAAATAAATAATGTTTATTGTCATTAACTATCAGAGTATATTGAAAATTTAAATATCCTTCCAACAGCTATGTCATAAACAAAAAATCAATTCATTTTATTACTTCATACATATTCACTATTGAAGATAGCTAAGAATCACAGATTTTTTAAAAAGTTTAATATTGTCAACCAAAAATGTTGTTTTACTGTCAACGATGGGAAAACAATACACGATAAGTTCGATCACATACATCCATGCGTTTGGATTAAGATGTGTAAATCTATTGATTAACAATGTAGGTTCTCAAGTTTCCATTAAAAAACTCGGATCCTTGGCATGGCAACTAAATTGAAAAAAAATTCAAAGATTCTTGACCATTAGTGGCACTAGTCTAATGCAGACAAAAAAATATATAAATGAACTGCAAAAATGAAAATGTGTATCCATAATCATATGTAAATTGGTAAAGATAATTTTAAAAAACTAGTACTTTTTCACAATGCTCACAATGAGTGAAACCGGTCCTGATCCAATAAATTTTATGTGGAAAAAGTACTAAAAATGTTTTATTATTTTTATTATAATGCCATTCCACCAAGTATTGACAGTAAACACCTTAAAAGTGATATGTAAATTGGTAAAGATAGTTTGAACGGCTCTATCTTACAGGTCAGAAATGATATGACTCGCAATTCAAATAACAAAATTCGCTCGTTCGCGGACAACGCGTGTCTAGCAGAGGCATTATTGGTAAGTTAATTTAGTTCTTGTGACATAGTATTTTTTGAGAAATGTTTTATAAATTATCTATCATATTTTATAATGTATGGACGACAAAAGCTTACTGATACAATTGCTGTCAACGAACTTGTTTGAAATGAACACTTTAATATGCTCACAGTATATTTGTTATAAAATATTTTTTTTCCTATGTACAATAAATTGAGTCGGTGCTTCATGTGGAGCCTGAATAAATCCTTAAATGCTGGCACGAACTGACAGTGTCAATAACGCTAGGCTTAATTTGAGATAATGGAAGTTCAGGCCGCTTCCTTGTCAGATTATACAGAATAAGATAAGACACTTTCTCGCCTAGCCGAATCTGTATCCTCTCCAAGGAGTAATTAACCTAGATTTATGGCAAAGATTTGTAAGAATATGGTATATCTAAGATAATATAAAAACTAAAACTGCGGTAAAAAATGGTATTTAGAAAAATAGTAATGAAAATCTTTCACTATGATTATTTTTCAACTGCATAAATTTTGTATCCATTTCCAATAGCTGAAATAATAACTTATTTTAGTCAGTTAATTGAATATAAAAAAAATGAAAAAATTATGCACTTTGATAACACGTTACAATGTTATATAGTCGAAAAAAAATTATGACCGAAACATTTTTTTAAAACTTTAATCAGTGTTTCTTAACCCTATTGAAACAATCGTCACTGTTAAAACAATGACATTATTAAACGCTTCTATAGTAAAACAAATTTCAGTGGCTTCATAACGTGGAGAAGACAATTTTTCTGTTTAACTGATATTATATAAAATTAATTAACCCTTTGTTGGCCATTGTAGTCTGATGGTTATTATTGAACACTAGATATCAGATGCATTTTGTTTTAAATCCTGGTAAATATAGAATTCATATTTTTAAAGTATAAATTTTTGAGATTTTTTGTATGAGTGTATTATAATGTTTTTCTTAGAATAGATTTGAAAATTTTCAACGAGTTGAAATCCTGATATGAAGATTTCACGATATCTAGCGCCTTGTCTATTATTAAAAGTTTTTTTGTCAGATTTTTTTTAGGTAGACATTCAAAAATAAAACTGTCTCACAAATATTATTTTATAAATATATATTGACAGTAATTCTTACTGACTACATGGATTATCGCAATATGCCTACTCGGATGTTGGCCACTTCTTTTAAAATCTAAATAATAAAAAACTTATAAAAATACCCCGATTATTAAGTGATTCGACACGGAGTTAATCCATATAATAAAAAAAATACATGCTATAAGCAGAAGATTTTTCAAGTTTTTCTTATACTTACTAACTACGATGTGTTTGTAGTTATTTTATTATCAATGTGATGTAGAGAATAATATGACGAAAGTAATTTCTGTAAGAAAAAAATGGAAAGCTGTGTAAATATGTAATGGCGAATATTACGAAAGAGTTAATGATTAAAGTTCTTTAAATGTTTTAGTGAACATATAAATTTTCAATATATAATTGTGAACATTATTAATGGATCTGACGAAATTCGATAATGACCACAGCGAAATCATATTGTACTTACATACACAGTACAGATTCGTTGAAACACACGAGTCTTTTGGCAGTGCAATTATTCAATACATTGAGCTAAAAATGTCAAACGTCAGATATTTTTTCAAACCAGTACCAGTGGGCTTAACGAGGCAAATGGCGTATAAAAAATGATTGCATATCGGCTAAATATCGCTTTACATAATAAATTGTACATCAAAACTTTTACTACTCGTGATTTGTTGAGGTTTTTTGTATGAACAAATAGTTGCCGATCTCAATACATACTTATTATGCAAATTTGTATCGTTCAAATTATTCATTATCATAAATTACATTTTATAATACTGCTATCAAAAGTGTTAAAATATATATTTTTTTATGATCATGTACTCAATACGTTCGGAATACAGGTAAGTTATGCATGGTTGTAAACGATCGTAATATTACGCAAATTACATCATTTAATGCTTTTTGGTTCGTAAATCAATCACTTTTTGCTTAAATTAAAAATTGTTTCAATATTGGTTTTTGAGATAGAGGAAAAATATCTTCTTTGTGAAATACGACGCTTACAATCGTCTTTTAACTGTAATCATTAGAATGTATTATTATTTTTTTAAATCTCATTTAGACTTGATAACCTTATTTCAAATTCAAAATATTTACTAGATTAAATTAAGTTCAATTATTTACAAGGCTATTTTCACTTGTCGAATGAACAAAAACTAATTAAATCAGTTTTTATTGTGTCCACTATCAATACTTAGTGGAAAGGCATTATATTCAAAGAATAAAACACTCATTTACATTAATTCCACATTTATTTGATATGATCGAGATCAGTTTCACTCATGACGAGTATTATCAACGGAATCAGTTATATATCATTTAATGCACGTCATGAGCGATAGCAGTCCTGGTCATATTAAATAAAAATGAAATTAATAAAAATGAGTGCTTTATTCTTTGAATTAAATCATCATATATATATGTGTACATCATCACAGTATTAAAGGATTGAAAATTAATAAGTAAATTACAAAACAGGATTCCGTGCGAAGTTTAAATAACAAGATTTAATAGAGATAAACCTTTGTCTGTATTGTGATGTTAAAAATTGAAGAATGCGTTGAATCTTAATCGTTCATGGAATTTGAAAATCTTTATACAATTCACTACTGTAACGTAGCATTCGTTTGAATCGTTTTGAAAGACCCTAGAAAGTGATATAAACTAAAATAAAATTTAAAAAAAAAACGCTAACCTGTTTAAGTACGTGTTAATCGATTTTTGTACACTTTCATTCGGTAACTACGTACAGTTATTTATCAGTTATAGTCGACATAGAATACAGATCAGTATGCGATACGCCTATAAAATTCCGCGGAAATTGCCTCTGGCGCCCAAAGCGACACCATATTGCATCGAATTATGACATTGATTGAAATGTACCACAGTAAATGAGTGTGAAACGTTGCATGTACTCACAATGCAACATTTATTTACCACATCTCAAAACAACTATTTTTTGCACCCGCTAAAAAGCTTTTACCAGGAAGTATTTCTGTTTATAGGTTAAACATTTAACGTTTGGTTTATAAAGTAAAATATATTTATTGACTGTTATAGTATTACATAAGTTTTCTTCTAATCATACGAAACACATTCTTGTGGTGTGTTTAATATCGTAAAAAGTGTCATACTCATTTGATTAAATACGACATGTAAATTTATTATTCACGCACTGTATAAATATTATGTGAAATTGATCAGTTTGATTATTACTTATAATTTATACAACACAGCATAATGTAAAGCTATGCCCAATTTTAATAAAACAAAATATTTGAAAATTTAAGACATGCTTTTCGATAGACTAAATTCAAAATAAAAATGTGTCATTTAACCGAATCGAAACTAGTGAATTCGTTTTACTGTCGAACGATTCAATTTACATTAGCCACAGGTAAGAGAATCTAGACACCGTTGTAAAAGCTGCTGATGCGGTTTTACGTGACAGTTCAAAAATTAATTTGTGTGTCCATTTTTTTTATGTTTTTGCGAATAACGGATATGAGTTCAATAAAACGAAAAAAATGGTAAAAATTAATAAATCCATCGAAAATTTTAAATTATATTCCTTCTCACAAACGCATATTCATATTTCATATATTCCTCTATTTTAAATGTGTGAATCTCTTATAATGAAGTTTTTTAAACAGTTTTATTGGACATAGTTAGGTTACTTTCAAACTTAAGAGTTTTAAGTTATTTTTATTTTTAGATTGGCTACATTCTCTACGTTAGATAATAACAATGATCTTTGCCGATGAGTAACTTCAGCGTTAGTAATTAGTGATTTATTTTTCATCATGTTTTAAATAGTGTGAAAGGTTTTAAAGAATACTTAGTGAGTAAGTATTTTCCTGACCTGTAGACAATTGGTTATCGTCGTGCTATTGCATGGGTGTCCAACCGGTAGATCGCGATCGACCTTTCGATCCCAAAGAAAAATTTTGTCGATCCCGAAAGCTTCCGTGAATTTCGAAAAAATATAAAATTTAAATATAAAATATACAAAAATACTGAAATTTAATTATTTTGTAAGCACATACCTATCTAATGATAATTTTTTCGCATTTAAAATATACATTTCTATGTTTGAAGAAGGGAAAAAATTCTAAATAAATTTTCTTAGAAGAATCTATATATTAATAGTCGTTAATGTCCGTCCGTCCGTCCGTCCGTCTGTAAATTGTCCCCGATTTCCCCTTCCCCTCCTCCGCCCCAGCCACGCTGTCAACATTTTTTTATTCATACTAAAGAGATACTTTTTTCGTTTGTATATTATGGTCGCGATTTCGCCTTTTCGATGACGTCAAGAAAGACGGTCCCCCTCCCCCCCATCCTGCCCCGCTGTCGTCATTAATTCATTTCTTCATTTTTCTCTGACGTCATGAGTGAATTTTTGAAATCATGACATTTTTATTTTATTATGTGTAAAAACAATTAATTTTCAAAAAATATTCTCTCCAGCTGTGGGATTCGATACCATGCCCCAATTTTCATGCGCGTCGTTCGGACGGCTTACACACTGATCTATGAATCCACTTGAGAAAAGCGATATAAAAACTTTATATAATTTAAATAATACAAAGCAAAAAATAAGAACGCGTTTTAAGTGAACTAATAATGACATCTGTGGGTGAAATCTTGCACTAAACGATATTGAATTCCAAGATTTCCACCTGCAGGGTTGTGAACGGCTATATAGGGCTGCTCAATTATATATAATAATTTAATTAACTATTTATTTATATATATACGAAAAATGGTTGTTAGCAAACTTAAACATTATTCCAAAAATTAAATAATTTACGAGGTCTATTTCTGCTAATAGGAAAAATAATTGTTAGCAAACTTAAACATTATTCCAAAAATGAAGTAATTTACAAGGACTATTTTTGCTACTATGAAAAATAATTGTTAGCAAACTTAAAAATTATACCAAAAATAAAATAATTTACGAAATTTCTGCTTCTAAGAAAAATGGTTGTTAGCAAACTTAAACATTGTTCCAAAAATTAAGTAATTTACAAGGACTATTTTTGCTACTATGAAAAATGGTTGTTAGCAAACTTAAACATTATTCCAAAAATTAAATAATTTACGAGGTCTATTTCTGCTAATAGGAAAAATAATTGTTAGCAAACTTAAACATTATTCCAAAAATTAAGTAATTTACAAGGACTATTTTTGCTACTATGAAAAATAATTGTTAGCAAACTTAAAAATTATACCAAAAACAAAATAATTAACGAAATTTCTGCTTCTAAGAAAAATGGTTGTTAGCAAACTTAAACATTATTCCAAATATTAAATAATTTACGAGGTCTATTTCTGCTAATAGGAAAAATAATTGTTAGCAAACTTAAACATTATTCCAAAAATTAAGTAATTTACAAGGACTATTTTTGCTACTATGAAAAATGGTTGTTAGCAAATTTAAACATTATTCCAAAAATTAAATAATTTACGAGGTCTATTTCTGCTAATAGAAAAAATAATTGTTAGCAAACTTAAACATTATTCCAAAAATTAAGTAATTTACAAGGACTATTTTTGCTACTATGAAAAATAATTGTTAGCAAACTTAAAAATTATACCAAAAATAAAATAATTAACGAAATTTCTGCTTCTAAGAAAAATGGTTGTTAGCAAACATAAACATTATTCCAAAAATTAAATAATTTACAAGGACTATTTTTGCTACTATGAAAAATAATTGTTAGCAAACTTAAAAATTATACCAAAAACAAAATAATTAACGAAATTTCTGCTTCTAAGAAAAATGTTTGTTAGCAAACTTAAACATTATTCCAAAAATTAAATAATTTACGAGGTCTATTTCTGCTAATATGAAAAATAATTGTTAGCAAACTTAAACATTATTCCAAAAATTAAGTAATTTACAAGGACTATTTTTGCTACTATGAAAAATAATTGTTAGCAAACTTAAAAATTATACCAAAAATAAAATAATTAACGAAATTTCTGCTTCTAAGAAAAATGGTTGTTAGCAAACTTAAACATTATTCCAAAAATTAAATAATTTACAAGGACTATTTTTGCTACTATGAAAAATAATTGTTAGCAAACTTTAAAATTATACCAAAAATAAAATAATTAACGAAATTTCTGCTTCTAAGAAAAATGGTTGTTAGCAAACTTAAACATTATTCCAAAAATTAAATAATTTACGAGGTCTATTTCTGCTAATAGGAAAAATAATTGTTAGCAAACTTAAACATTATTCCAAAAATTAAGTAATTTACAAGGACTATTTTTGCTACTATGAAAAATAATTGTTAGCAAACTTAAAAATTATACCAAAAACAAAATAACTAACGAAATTTCTGCTTCTAAGAAAAATGGTTGTTAGCAAACTTAAACATTATTCCAAATATTAAATAATTTACGAGGTCTATTTCTGCTAATAGGAAAAATAATTGTTAGCAAACTTAAACATTATTCCAAATATTAAATAATTTACGAGGTCTATTTCTGCTAATAGGAAAAATGGTTGTTAGCAAACTTAAACATTATTCCAAATATTAAATAATTTACGAGGTCTATTTCTGCTAATAGGAAAAATAATTGTTAGCAAACTTAAACATTATTCCAAAAATTAAGTAATTTACAAGGACTATTTTTGCTACTATGAAAAATGGTTGTTAGCAAATTTAAACATTATTCCAAAAATTAAATAATTTACGAGGTCTATTTCTGCTAATAGAAAAATAATTGTTAGCAAACTTAAACATTATTCCAAAAATTAAGTAATTTACAAGGACTATTTTTGCTACTATGAAAAATAATTGTTAGCAAACTTAAAAATTATACCAAAAACAAAATAACTAACGAAATTTCTGCTTCTAAGAAAAATGGTTGTTAGCAAACTTAAACATTATTCCAAATATTAAATAATTTACGAGGTCTATTTCTGCTAATAGGAAAAATAATTGTTAGCAAACTTAAACATTATTCCAAAAATTAAGTAATTTACAAGGACTATTTTTGCTACTATGAAAAATGGTTGTTAGCAAATTTAAACATTATTCCAAAAATTAAATAATTTACGAGGTCTATTTCTGCTAATAGAAAAAATAATTGTTAGCAAACTTAAACATTATTCCAAAAATTAAGTAATTTACAAGGACTATTTTTGCTACTATGAAAAATAATTGTTAGCAAACTTAAAAATTATACCAAAAATAAAATAATTAACGAAATTTCTGCTTCTAAGAAAAATGGTTGTTAGCAAACATAAACATTATTCCAAAAATTAAATAATTTACAAAATTTCTGCTATTACGAAAAATAGTTGTTAGCAAACTAGAACATTATTCCAAAAATAAATAATTTACAATTTAAATACTGCAGGGCAGGGCTGTCGATATACGCCCCGAGATATTTCTTTTACTATCAGAATTTCTGGATTATTCAATAAATAGGTTAGTAATTTATTTTTCACGCCAGTAACTTTTCTGACTACTTAAAAATGCAACAAAAATCTCTCCGTTGAGGTCAACGGGCTTACAGCTAGTCTATATATTAATACTCGATAATGTCCGAATGATTGCATGATTGTCCGCGTTTTTCCCCTCCCCCTGCCCCTTCCTACCCCCTCCCTCCTCACCAGCTCCGCTGACGCAATATTTTTATTCATACTAAAGACATATTTTCCCAATACACTGTTTATTATTTGACGAAACAAATCGCTGAAAAAATTTCATACAAAAAAACTCCACGACCGTCGATCGAACCATCGCCTGTAGATTATGAGTTGAGATCGTTACCGCTCGGGCAAACACACAACTGTCAAAATCGATCTAATTTAAATATTATATATTAAGCACACATTTAAATTATTCTAAAAATTCCAAAATACGCATACTTCACATGCATACATAAACAGTTGAATTATTCGTTGACTATTTTTGCTACTATGAAAAATGGTTGTTAGCAAACTTAAACATTATTCCAAAAATTAAATAATTTACGAGGTCTATTTTTGCTACTATGAAAAATGGTTGTTAGCAAACTTAAACATTATTCCAAAAATTCAATAATTTACGAGGTCTATTTCTGCTAATAGGAAAAATAATTGTTAGCAAACTTAAACATTATACCAAAAATTAAGTAATTTACAAGGACTATTTTTGCTACTATGAAAAATAATTGTTAGCAAACTTAAAAATTATACCAAAAATAAAATAATTTACGAAATTTCTGCTTCTAAGAAAAATGGTTGTTAGCAAACTTAAACATTGTTCCAAAAATTAAGTAATTTACAAGGACTATTTTTGCTACTATGAAAAATGGTTGTTAGCAAACTTAAACATTATTCCAAAAATTCAATAATTTACGAGGTCTATTTCTGCTAATAGGAAAAATAATTGTTAGCAAACTTAAACATTATTCCAAAAATTAAGTAATTTACAAGGACTATTTTTGCTACTATGAAAAATGGTTGTTAGCAAACTTAAACATTATTCCAAAAATTCAATAATTTACGAGGTCTATTTCTGCTAATAGGAAAAATAATTGTTAGCAAACTTAAACATTATTCCAAAAATTAAGTAATTTACAAGGACTATTTTTGCTACTATGAAAAATGGTTGTTAGCAAACTTAAACATTATTCCAAAAATTAAATAATTTACGAGGTCTATTTCTGCTAATAGGAAAAATAATTGTTAGCAAACTTAAACATTATTCCAAAAATTAAGTAATTTACAAGGACTATTTTTGCTACTATGAAAAATGGTTGTTAGCAAACTTAAACATTATTCCAAAAATTAAATAATTTACGAGGTCTATTTCTGCTAATAGGAAAAATAATTGTTAGCAAACTTAAACATTATTCCAAAAATTAAGTAATTTACAAGGACTATTTTTGCTACTATGAAAAATGGTTGTTAGCAAACTTAAACATTATTCCAAAAATTCAATAATTTACGAGGTCTATTTCTGCTAATAGGAAAAATAATTGTTAGCAAACTTAAACATTATTCCAAAAATTAAGTAATTTACAAAGACTATTTTTGCTACTATGAAAAATGGTTGTTAGCAAACTTAAACATTATTCCAAAAATTAAATAATTTACGAGGTCTATTTCTGCTAATAGGAAAAATAATTGTTAGCAAACTTAAACATTATTCCAAAAATTAAATAATTTACGAGGTCTATTTCTGCTAATAGGAAAAATAATTGTTAGCAAACTTAAACATTATTCCAAAAATTAAGTAATTTACAAGGACTATTTTTGCTACTATGAAAAATGGTTGTTAGCAAACTTAAACATTATTCCAAAAATTCAATAATTTACGAGGTCTATTTCTGCTAATAGGAAAAATAATTGTTAGCAAACTTAAAAATTATACCAAAAATAAAATAATTTACGAAATTTCTGCTTCTAAGAAAAATGGTTGTTAGCAAACATAAACATTATTCCAAAGATTAAATAATTTACGAGGTCTATTTCTGCTAATAGGAAAAATAATTGTTAGCAAACTTAAACATTATTCCAAAAATTAAGTAATTTACAAGGACTATTTTTGCTACTATGAAAAATGGTTGTTAGCAAACTTAAACATTATTCCAAAAATTCAATAATTTACGAGGTCTATTTCTGCTAATAGGAAAAATAATTGTTAGCAAACTTAAACATTATTCCAAAAATTAAGTAATTTACAAAGACTATTTTTGCTACTATGAAAAATGGTTGTTAGCAAACTTAAACATTATTCCAAAAATTAAATAATTTACGAGGTCTATTTCTGCTAATAGGAAAAATAATTGTTAGCAAACTTAAACATTATTCCAAAAATTAAGTAATTTACAAGGACTATTTTTGCTACTATGAAAAATGGTTGTTAGCAAACTTAAACATTATTCCAAAAATTAAATAATTTACGAGGTCTATTTCTGCTAATAGGAAAAATAATTGTTAGCAAACTTAAACATTATTCCAAAAATTAAGTAATTTACAAGGACTATTTTTGCTACTATGAAAAATGGTTGTTAGCAAACTTAAACATTATTCCAAAAATTCAATAATTTACGAGGTCTATTTCTGCTAATAGGAAAAATAATTGTTAGCAAACTTAAACATTATTCCAAAAATTAAGTAATTTACAAAGACTATTTTTGCTACTATGAAAAATGGTTGTTAGCAAACTTAAACATTATTCCAAAAATTAAATAATTTACGAGGTCTATTTCTGCTAATAGGAAAAATAATTGTTGGCAAACTTAAACATTATTCCAAAAATTAAGTAATTTACGAGGTCTATTTCTGCTAATAGGAAAAATAATTGTTAGCAAACTTAAACATTATTCCAAAAATTAAGTAATTTACAAGGACTATTTTTGCTACTATGAAAAATGGTTGTTAGCAAACTTAAACATTATTCCAAAAATTCAATAATTTACGAGGTCTATTTCTGCTAATAGGAAAAATAATTGTTAGCAAACTTAAAAATTATACCAAAAATAAAATAATTTACGAAATTTCTGCTTCTAAGAAAAATGGTTGTTAGCAAACATAAACATTATTCCAAAGATTAAATAATTTACAAAATTTCTGCTTCTAGGAAAAATGATTGTTAGCAAACTTAAACATTATTCCAAAAATTCAATAACTTACGAAATTTCTGCTATTACGAAAAATAGTTGTTAGCAAACTAGAACATTATTCCAAAAATAAATAATTTACAATTTAAATACTGCAGGGCAGGGCTGTCGATATACGCCCCGAGATATTTCTTTTACTATCAGAATTTCTGGATTATTCAATAAATAGGTTAGTAATTTATTTTTCACGCCAGTAACTTTTCTGACTACTTAAAAATGCAACAAAAATCCCTCCGTTGAGGTCAACGGGCTTACAGCTAGTCATGTTTAATATCGATCGCGAGAAAACTTAAGATTGAAAAGTCGATTCCAGGGCAAAAAAGGTTGGACACCCTTGTGCTATTTGGTAACGGTGCCCAAAGATTCAAGTGCCACCATTAATTAATTATATTTTAAATTTAATTGGAAGACATGGGTGTGTGTTGTATGAAACATCTTTTACACATATCCCATTCAAAAGACGCAGCGTGGTGAGAGAGAGATTAGCTAACTTCTAGTCCTGCCCCAGCTAGATAGCTGATATACTTTATATCCATAGATATTGTCTCCGACAAAAATGGTTGAGCTATATAATAATAGACAGTTTTTGAATATTGGAAGCGAAAATGGTTAAAAAAATATTGTGATGTTTCGACGTCACAATTTATGAATTGCGTTTATTCTTACATACTTATAAATTAAATAAGATATACACAAAGAAAAGCTTTCAATAATCCAATTGTCTCATTTCTATGTATACAAAGATATTTATTTATAAAGTAGGAAACTTATATTTATCGAAACGTTTCCTCCTAGAAACCTTTGCATGTAAAAGAAAATATTCCCTAAACATTTGAATTAGTTATCGATTCAACATGCTAGTGGTTACGTAATATATTAAAGGTCCGCCGGCTTCCTCGGGTCATAAATCCAAATACCAATTTACTTGAATTGGTTTGCGGAATTATCTATCTAGTTTCATTTGTATTAGATATCCAAGCTATTTATTTATAGTGCTGTGTATAAGAATATAGGACTCTACTTTGATTCCAATGTAAGAGGTTTAGGGGAGGTTTTTATGTAGTTATTTAGGTTATACTTCTGTGTCTAATTTAGATTGAATATTAAACAAATATGTAATCTAAATAGATACATAAATCAATAGTTCATTTTAATATTTAATTCGAAATATGAATCGAATGATATGGGAAACTCAAAACATTCGATTATTTTTAGTAGAATATCGAATGTAAGAATAATTTTAGTAATTGACATTGGATGAAAAAACTTGGATTTAACATAATAATCAATGTTAATGATAACATTATACTAATAACTTTTTATATTAATACTACTACATTATTAGTAAACTATGTGCATATAATATGCTTCTATATAGGGAATCAATAAAAATATACTTACAGTTATACATTTTATTTTGACATTCACCATTAATTATCGAGGTTTATAATTCGACAACTAAGCTGTGATAAAACAATATTTCCTTCTGAATGTACGGTTACAATCAGGGCCGGCTCGAGGATTTCTACGCCTGTGTGCGAGGCGAAACGCCTCGAAACACTACATCTAAATGACTGGATAGTGCAAAAATCTTAGTTCGGCGCCTATGCGCCCGTGTGCACTGCACTCTTTGCACACGCCACGAGCCGACCCTGGTTACAATATATAGTTCAACGGAAGAATAATTTATTTCGTCAAAATATTTTCATCATGTATCAACAAAAACTTCGTTATGTTTAAATTATGTTCTGGTGGTCGAGTAGTAAGTAGACTCGTTTGTTCGCTCGTTTGATTTGGTTGCGAAGTCACGGGCTATTTTCGATTTCGATATTTTCACACAAAGAATATTTTTTCAAAAAAATGGATTAGTGTCCAACGAAATGGATTTTTGCGATGACATCATTAATTCGAACGCATAAATAACTTGATTGATAAGTACTAAAACAGGGACCAGAGAGAAAACGATAATTTAACTATTTGTCTTTTCGACAGATTTGACGGTAACTTATGGAAATTCATTCTATACAAAAATTAAATTGGATAATTTCTTTTAATGGATTTTGAGTGAAATAATCATTCTCGTTTGTATATTTTTTTCCCTACAATTTTTAATTCAAAAGAATGAAGGGAGTAGGAATGCTAGTTCTTTCAGTAAAGTTCCGGTTTTAAGTATAGAATCGCTCGTTACTCGAAGCGTGACATAGCTTCACTGCATTGTAATGGCAACGAGTAGTTTTGTAGTGTTGCGGTGGTGCGGCCGAGGGCAGTAATCGTCGCTATTTCCACCACAATACGACTTGGCCCATTATAAGATAATAATAGTGTATATTGCGTACGGTTTCCAACATGGAAAAATATATCATCATCAACATACATATAATAAATTTCAAAACCACTAATAAAAAAAGGCTTTTTCATTCTGCACTAGTTATAAAGTTCACATACGCAGTGTGGCTATATTAATAACACATTGCCCTAGAATTTAAATATTACTGTGAGACGCAATCGTTTATAATAATAGCGTTGGTGTAGTTTTTGACGAATACAATTTGGTTAGATATTTAATGTATCATTCAATTTCGTATTGTTTAAGGTCAACTAAAAACTAAATGAAGAATTGGTTAACAAGGCAATGGCTCTTCGTCAAGCAATACACAATAAACGATGGCAACAATTTTTAGAAGTGGATTAAGCACATGAGAGGCTCCAGGCACAATAAAATTCGGAGGCCCTGTTTTACGGATAACATAAATAAGGTGTAAAATTAAATGTAAAATAATAAAAATATGTGGATTATATAATATAAGTTATTTTTAGGCCCCTAAAATTCGGTGGCACCAAGCGCGCGCCTCATTCGCTTACAGGGTAATCCGCTACTGGTTTCACCATTTTTTTTTAATTTGAACAAGAAACAAATTGATAAATACTGTAAATTTTGTCCATGACAAATGTTTAAAAAGCATTTTAATACGGATTCACAACAAAAAAAAGTTATTTAGAATATTAATAAAATTGACATGCTCATGTTTATTTA
>CM062821.1:21525884-21593543 GCA_031772345.1 Himalopsyche anomala | reverse complement strand
AATTTATTGCATAAATTAAATTCAGTTTGAATGAATACTCAAAATGAATTAAGTTCAATAAATGTGCAAAATTCAAAATGAAAAGTATTTTAATTACATTGAAATGATGTAATTCACGTGGCACAGTCGATAGATTTAAAGGAATGCAGTAGATCAACGATTTGATTTTGAATTGTGAAGTTTAAATGATCCACATCTTTTTTCTTATCCGCAAGAATTGCTCGTTCACTCAACCAATTGTGATTTTTGTGATTAGATGTTTGGGAACATTTTGTTGATGAAGCCGTCCTTCGTTGAGACGAAATTGCGAAAATTCGGCGGAATCGAAATATATCCGTTCGATTCTTCAACAGGAACACGGCCGTTACCGACGATAGTCAACAATTGCTTGGAGAAATCTTTGGCAGATGGATCGTTTAGAAATGCAACTCGCATGTTTGTCGTTAGCTGAAATTTCTTCACATAACGCCACAGAGTCGATGATTTGAGGCAAGCGTTTATTTCATCGGCAGCGGTCGATCTTTGAATGACTGGTAGTGTTTGTCGGAAATCGCCAGATAGTAGAATCATCGCGCCTCCAAAACATCTTGAGTCATTGCACTGATCTTTCATAGTTCGGTTGAGTGCTTCCAATGCGCATTTGTGCGCCATTGTCCATTCATCCCAGGTGATGATTTTTTTGCTTCCAAAAATTTGGCCATTGTTGAGTGTTTCACAATCTTGCATGTCGATTTTTCAGTGGTTTGAAGGTTTAACGGCAATTTCAACGCTGAATAAGCCGTTCGGTATCCTTCTATCTACGTTGCCGCTATTTCAGAAGAAGAAACTGCTACAGCAGTTTTATATCTCGCACGAACAGTGGCCATAATCAATGACATGAGGAATGTCTTCCCAGCTCCACCGGGCGCATCGAGGAAAAATAATCCACAATTTCCATCATCAATTGCCTTCATTAACGTATCGTACATTTCCTTCTGTTGAGGGTTCAACACTGGTACATTCGTTCAAACTGATTGCTTCAATGCATTTCGATCATATTTACGTTCACGTTCCGATTCTCGATTGAAAGCGTCGTTCATTCCACGATCTGGTGTTGGCATTCCTAACTTGACTAACAAACTGCCGCATATAAGGCAACGCATGTCTTCGATCAAAAACAAAGTCTGGTTATGTATCTCTTCATTCATCTCGAGATCGGGATTCCCTGAACTGACATGAATTCGATGTAAAATGTATTCGGACATGTCATTCTTGTACTTGTTCCACAGTTCACGGGGATTCGATGGGAAGCATGTCAAAATAATGATAGAAAATAATGTGGGTATCTGACTTGAAGATTCAGAAACTATTTCTTCAGCGATTGTCGTGTCCTAATGATGTATAGTTTTCAAGCAAATTGAAGTATTGACATACAGCATGAAATGTTGGGCACACTACGCCATTGACAGTTTGAAATGATTTAAATGATGCTGGCCCACGAACATTCACCAGCAACAACCGCAAGTAGAAGCATTCGTCATTCTTCAGATTAACTGTGTTAATGCGACCAAGAGCATTAGTAAAACGCACATCCGGATGATCAGAAACCGTATTACCTTGCTTTTGACGTTGAATTTTTTTCGATGAAGCGTTGCAAGTGTAATAACGTGCCACCTCAGCAGGGCTGTCGACTCCAAAGTGTGGAGTCGTGTAAAATAAGACGACTCCGACTCCAGCTTAAAAATAATTAACGACTCCGACTCTGAAGAAATTTTGCAACAATTTCATTTTAACATATATATATGCAGTGCTTTTTTTTGAAAAAAAAAGGTGCCGGAACGCACTTTTTTCGAGCATTTTCTAAGAAGGTATATTACTTATTATATATTCGAATATCATTTTGATAGAATTAATGACGGCTTTTCATATAATGCATAGAAAATAAAACAAAATATATATATTTTAAAATAGAAAAATTAAACATTTATTAAAATTTCGAGAAAAAAAGGTGCCGGAACGCCGTTCCGCCGCGTTACAGGGTAGAAAAAGCTTTGTATATATGTAATACCATCAGATCATTTTAAGTCAGCGAACCATGCAATATCAACACTTTGGACTATTTTGTTTGAATACTCATAATTAAATATATTTTTCAAAAAAAATCGAGCCGCTCATTTTTTACGACTCCGACTCCGGCCTAAATAACGCAACACCTCGACTCCGACTCCACAACCCTACACCTCAGAATAGAGCAACATTCGTGGAAACGGCAAGCTTCGTTTTTGCCAATCAATCGAATACATCCAGCATCGAGTATCCCCAAAGATGCGATGCTTAACAATGTAGTTTATCATCAATCAGCGACCGTTTTTGTTTGAATACACGTGCGGTTATGTCGTGCCGATTACTTGATTTTTGTCCGGGGAGCAGCAATTGAACAATTTCTATCCATTTCGGATTGCACGTAAAGGTGATGAATAGATCTTGACGATTGTAATGAAGAACATATGTCATTGCATCTTGCGTATATGCATGCATATGACGCGAGTTGAAAATGTACGTCGCCGGTAGAATAGCCAATCAACCAACATTAGCTGCGTCTCATTCGCGCCACATTATTAACCAATCTAAATACACTGTTCCCGCTATTAGACATGCATCTCGTGTTTGACCATAATTGGATAAATAGATTTTCACACCAGAATGAATTATCGGAATTAAAACTTTATAAAAATAAATGAAAATTCAAAATCGCTCTACATAGCAAGCAGTCAACTGTCAAAGTTGCAGTCAACGCCATCTCGTGGATATAATTCAAACAGCATACAACGTCGTGTGTCCGCGTTCCATTTAGAAGAAGTTCAAATTTCAAAACAAAATGTATGGAGACATTAATTTTCTTTATAATTTCTTTTCCGTGATATTTTTCCGATGTTTTAATGCTTATTCTGCTATTCTAGGCAAAGAGAAATTTAATAAATCAAAGATCATTGAAATCCATTCAGTAATTCTCGAGATATACGTGGTGTAAATAACCCCACTTTGTTTTATATATATAGATTCTTCAAACTAGATATTAGCGTCTATCAAATACTACACCAGACGTAAGGGTTAACTAGATGAACAAAATATTATCATGTATCTCTAGAGATGAGGAATTTTTATTGCATTTTCATTGTAATAAAATGTTTTATGTGTTTGTATTTGTTCTGTATGATTAAATTAACATATAATGATTGTCCTATACATGACCTGCCGGAGTCATTCATTTCAATAAAATACTCTACTACTTTTCTAAATGATTAAATTAGAAACATGTCAAGTTAAAAAAAAAAACACTTCAATGTTGTCACGTAAATATCGATGGAAACAAATAGGCCAGCGTGAGTGACAGATCGAGGCCTCTCGCGATATTAGTCTCAAAAAGGTTTTCGTGTCCAGAAAAACTTTGGAGGTTTATAAGCGAGACTGATTTTGTAAACACAATTTAGTGATGGATCGGATAAATTGCGAATACACACATACAATATTCGTCCAATAATGGCTTCATGTAATTCGGTAAGTTTGAAATATTCTATGAGCGGAAAAATCTTTTTATTCTGAAGTAAATAATATAATGAAGGAAGTTATGGATGATATGTATTAAGTCATTTGAAAAGCCGATAACTTTTTTACTAATATACCTTCTACGTTTTAGTATAAAATGGCCGGAAATTTTCAGTAGATATGTGAAAATACTACAAGTTTCATTGCTTTTGGTACCTTACGGATGACTTTTTAAAAAGATTACGCAACGGATATATGAATATATCTCCCAATATGGAAAAGTTTAGCAGCACAGGAGCATATATACCAGGAAACAATGGTTCCTATTGTACCTTGATCTACGAGACTTAGTAGACCGTAGGTAGGCCGTTCGCTCGAAAACTTAACGATAAAGCATTCACGATAAGTTTAACTCGAAGCGTGAAAGCTTTGCAGTTTTAAACGACGATTATAGACTTCCGTACACATGGTCATTCAAGTGAAATTGAAATTCAATTATAAATTCTGTGTCGATGTATATTGTACGATGCTTGTTCATGATTTCAATTGATCAGATAACCTTTAGTTTTAATAATTGAGAGTAATACACATCAAAAGAGTGCGATATTTTATTTACCGACAAGCGGTAAAAAACGATTTCGAAGCGAGATCGGTCTAAATTGTATACGACGTAAAAAACAACATTGAACATTTAGAGTTTTTGCAACGTACGTGAATTGGGATAGGTAGAGTACTGCAATATATTTTATGCATTTGAGGTGGAAGTTGAGACAGGCTCAGGTGAAATAGCATGTTGTATAACTTTCGGAACAAAATTACAAGGAAAAATCGTCAGCAACAATGTTCAATTCAATAATTAAAGTATTGATAATAATATAATTTAAGTAAATTTTGTATGACATATCCGCTACAAATGATAAGCGTATGGATTTCTGATGTAGCATCTGAATATGCGTTGGTTAATTAAAAATAATCGATTGTATGTCAGTCGCTTAAACACGTTATTGGGTCAAGCAAGGACTAGTATTGTAGTAAGCTGTTTTACGATAAAAAAAATGTGAAAGCTTCAATTCAAGTGGGTAGGGTTAATAATAATTAACCCTACCCACTTGAAAATAAACATAATTAATTGTAATCAATTAAATACGATACGTTAAGACAGCTATTTTGTCATATATGTAAAAAATTAAAGACTTATCTGTATTTTCCGTAACAATTAATTTACAGTGAAGATTTTTCAATGGATGGAAATATTTCACACTATTAATGGTTTTGTTTAGCAGTGATGTTTCAACAAAATGCCCATATTATACATATAGGTAATTTACACCGCATCGATAGACCACAAACGGTTCGTAGGCCTTGTTTCTTCAGCCAGGTCTTTAACCTCGAAGAAATGCATCAAACGTAGCAACATAAGAAGCGTATTTTCACGGCAGATAAGTTTTTTATACGTAATTATTAAAATAGTGGTTATTTATTTCATGGACGCTCGTTTTCGATAAAATGGTTTTCTCAACCGACTGTCGTTTATTTAGCATTAAAAAAGATGGGAGATTTTTTTTAATGGCGGTACTACTATTTAAATTAAAAACAAAAGATTGTGAGAAAAACGGTAATAATTCAAATGTGATTTGTTGCCTTTACTGTGGGCTGTTTAATGATCAGATCAATATGCACAGCTGATCACTCGGTGGGTTTATATAGAAAAAAAATGAAATTATTATAATGCGTAGTCATATTTCTAACAAGCCGTCACAGGTGTCAAAACATCTGCTGTATCTGAAATACAAGGTTGACAAATACATACATCTAAAACATGAAAGCCATATAATAAAATCATATTCAAGTTTAAGATATTATTACAAATATAGATATTATTTAACAGTAGATATTACAATAGACCAGTGGTTCTTAGCCGGTGCACCGCGAGCTTATTGCAAGTGCACCGCGAAAAAATTGGTTAAAACGAAAAAATCATAATCTATATCTTAATTCTGGTCCACCGCCACTTTTTCCCATGATCAAAAGTGCACCGTGACTTCGAAAGGGTTAAGAACCACTGCAATAGACTTTAATTCAGTTGGGAAAAAAACGTTAATGATAGGAAAAAAAAAATGTTTTTATAACTATTGTTTTACTTCATAGAATATATATAGCTCCACCAAGTTGATGAAATTCAATAAAAAAAATGTAGAATTATTTTTAAAATATAAATATTATTTTTCAATATATGTCGACGCAAACACTCCCTTCCACACATATGATTCTAAAAACGGGGCACTGTGAGAACTATTTGCGAATTACTTGTCTTTTCATATCCCAATTTTTATATCCATATCCTCTCCGAAGAAGAGAGCTTGTGTAACTAATTAACGATCAGTTTTCGTACAACTTTTATTAATGTTGTTAATGGGTGTCGACTCGGTTGAACGAAATATCTTAGCATAATATCGAATAAATATTCAACAGTTACAAATTTGAGTTCTGGAAATTTTTAAATAATATTTAAATTTCATCATAGAATGTTAAATTAAATTTGATAACCCTAGCCAAATAGTAGTCATCAATATTTAATCTGAATAGCACTCGGAAGATTAAATCAAACGTAGGAAGATAATTTGACAATAAAAGTCACAATTTTTAAATTTAGTTAATGGCTTGTCGAATTTATATTATTATTAAAGCTTTGTTAGTCATCATGATGTGTGATTAAAGTTTTTAAACGATTGAAATAACTACTATTGTATAAATTGGAGTTGAATTTTTATTGTGTGAATGGATAGATAATTATGATTTATACAAAATTACTTCCCGTTATCGTGATTTTTAAATACTGTGATATACCTACACAATTCATATTTAATTAATAATATGTCGAGCAATTTGTTTTTAAAACTGATACACTTCGAATAATACAGAATATGAGGCCATTCTAATGAATTATGATTTTAGCATATTAAGATAAATACGGAGCTCGCATGTTTCTGAATTTCAGGTAATTTAGTAATGTATAGATCGAGATAAATCGCACGGTTGATTAAAATCAATAAAATATAAAAATACGAAAAGCAATATCGAAATTGTTTTATTATATGACAAAACTAATACAATAATAACATATTCAATTACCTTGACATTGATTGCTATTGTTTATGTACAAGTTTACGCAATCGCCAACTGTTATTAAAACGTAACGTAAGAAATGAAATATCTGTACGAACATTATCGCGTGCCTGACTTTACAGTTTCATGCACGACTTGATCTTCTCTTTGTTTCTCATGTTTTTTCTCGCAGCAGTAAGAAATATCGCAGATTTTTTATTATTTATATCACACTGGTCAAGCTTCTAATAAATACATCAGTGCACGGCAAGTTATAAAAATCGACATGGAATGGTTGATCTAGCATCACTACAGTAAATATCTACCTGCCTCTGATGGGAAGAGAAATTAAATATATTTTTTACATTGCACATAACTGTTATATTTCCATTTGAAAATTAATAAAGTTATTGGAATCAAGACTAAATAACTTCTACGAGAGAATGTTTGGTTTTAATCATTAATATTTTAAAATATATCAAATTTATTCTATTAAATAAAGTAGTGATTCAAGAAGTCTACAAGAAGAAGATAATGATACTCGTGGATTAAATTTACTAATGATAACTGATTTTTTGTAGTCTTTAAATGTTTATTTGGATCAAAAATATGTATATATTGACATCATAAGGAGGACGGCCGGGTCCATGACACAGTGGTCATCGTCTTTGGCTTTGACATGCCAGACCTCTCGGGTTTGAATCCCAGTACGAACAGATTTTTTTTTTGATTCCTATTTGAAGTCATGAATGTTTTAAACGTCTTAAAAAATCAAATTTCAATCTTAAAATAACGGGGTGTAACGAGAGCGATTTACTCAACCACTAGTACTGCCCTATCCTTTATATCTCTACTACTCTCTTAAAAAAAGAGATGTTGAGCGACTGAAACAACAACTGAAAAAACTCTTGACGAGAAACCTCCACATTGGGATGGGACATGGATAAAAAAAGTCCTGCCATTTATATTCTTACTCTCTTAAAAAAAGACAGGTTGAGTAACTGATTAACAAACAGTTCTTTTAGAAAAAAAATCTCTTGAGATACCTCTATTAGGAGGCCATATGCTCTATATTGGAAACGGACATGGATTAAAAAAAAAAAGGAAACTTTTCCAGCTGAAAAATAATTTTAGCAAGGCAAAATATTTGTCGGAACAATGTCTAGTTACTAAAATAGAGGTTTATTGATTTTATATAATCATTCTTTTACTTTTATTATTTGAATGAATGAATTTTTTGATTTTACATTAGTATTTTATATTATAATTTTTCTACCAAAATAGTCTTTGTATGCATTGGTTACTATATATATGTATATTAAATCAAGTTTATTGTAAAGACCCGGGGCAAATTTCTTTAATAATAGCAAACAGCAATTAAGGTACCATGGGAAATGATGTGCTCTATCGTTAATGGCTTATTCTAAAGGTGTTGGTTTATTAAAGGCGTGGGTCTTAGCTAGTCAGACGTCAATTATTATTGCTATAATATAATATTATGTAGGCACATACATACATGTGGAGTGTGGGCTTTTGCCATAACATTAATACAAGGTGTCTATGATTATAGACTATTTTGACTGTCACGAGGAAGATCAATATCCGTTTTTTTTCAATTAGGATGACAAATATCATCTTTAATATATTATTATTTCGTGACCTATTTTGTGTTTATAATTTAGAGTTGGATGGATTATTATTGAGGTATTATATTTAACCTACGTCAAAAATGACAAGACCGATACATATACTGTTGGCTAGTAATAAATAAATAATTGCACTATTCATTATTTATATATAGTATCATTGATAGTAGTGAACTGGCATTACTTTTATGAACACTATGACAATTATGAAGCCATGTCATGAATTTTTCATCTTCAATACTGGGAAAAAATGTAGTATACGTACTTAAATACTTAAACTCCAATATATTTAAAATCATCTTCCTAAACAAAATCAAAAGAATATTGTCGTTTTTTTCTGTTATATGTATCGGTCTACTAAAGGTAAAAGTATTTGAACTGGATATAACATAAATATGAAGAGTTTTGTCAAAAAAATTGTGCTGACATAATTTTCATGAATATCCTGTACTAGTTGAATAAAGCTCTCAATTTTGAGCGATGAGGTCGTGGAGGCAGAGTATGTATGTATAAAATCTCGACGTACAAACTTTTAAAAGCTTTTAGTCATTATATTATATAATATTGTAGCATATTGTGAGGCAGTCTACGAAGGTCACGTGTCAAATTAATTTTCGTAACATACAATGTGATAACGAGCAAATAAATCATTAACGCCTGACACGAGCTAACTTTGAGTTAAATGTTTGATAACAGGTGCGATATCACATGCAAGGTTGTACTTAAAAGGGAATAATTCATTGTGTTAAAAATAGAACAAACATCTAAATTTGATATTAAAAAGATATTCTTTGACTGGAGTTATTGTTATAAGCATCTTTCACACAACATTACATACTTGGACCCTGGTTCTTTCTGTAAGAAATTCATGTTTTTTATAAACTTTTTTATCAAAAAAAAAATAAAGACCTACAACAAGGATGCAATAAATATTAGTTTATAACTTAAATGCCTGGTGAAGAGTCGAACACAAACGATAAGAATAGCATTTAAAAACTCATTGTGTCATTATTTTACTATTATTAAGAGCTCGTCCCAGTAGACTTCTATCAATATTTTTTAAAAAATCTAGAATTATTTACAAAATGCTCCCGTGTTAATTATGTATGAGTAATCTTGCCTGGTGGGTTTTGGTAGAATATCAATTTATCAAACATCTGATTTCAGAAACTGAGAATGGGTCTACCTACGACACACTTCTTCTGTTGCTTGGTAATCCCGATTACATATTCAATATATGTACCGGTAATGTTTTATAGTCACATTATTAGCCAAATAATTATGTTTAGCTATACTTTAATGAAAATGCAATATGTAGTAGAATAGTCCCTACATAAAACTGTCATAATATTTTTTTGTACAAAAAAAATATTATTTGTTATGCGCGCAAGGTCGAGTCTCTCTTTGGATGTTGTAAAACAAAGAATTTATACGAAAATACTAATGATTTTTTTAATGCTTGATTGTCCTCTCGCCTACTGCTTTGTGAAGTGTTGAATGGCGATATAATTTGTTGACATTATGGAAATTTGTGTGGAAATTAATTAGCCGCGTCAAAATGGATCGCTGCCTGTCATGTTGAATTATTGTCAGTTCGGTTTTTCATTTCGATTTAGTTTAGGTCAATATGATATAAAAAATAATATACCGTGTGTATTGTTGATTTTTTAAGTAATCCTTGATTCTTTGTCATTGATAGTTGTGCAAAAAGATAAAGCAGTGGTCCGTGACAAATTAAAAGTCATTTTCGGGTGCGTGGACAATGTCAGGGGGTCCGCGGAAAAATACATAATAAATATTCCTGACACCTTATAACGAAAGTTAAAATAAATAAAATGGTAACAATTTTGAAGTCCTGAGTAAAATATAATTATAGTATACAGTAAAACAAGAAGTGACAATCACCCACCGTGCAATCAAGCCGCGATTGCGGCCGTAATTACATTTTAGTTCTGATTTGTACGTCATGTGAAGTGCATTCAATTGAGGAATATGCCGCAGCGTAACAACGTTGCCATAACGTTAATAAAACTGTCAACAAATATTATTAATTAAAATAAAACACTTCATATTCATAAAACGACCTGGCAATTTGCGCATGCGCAGTGTTTGAGTATAAACCCCCCTCACCAGGGAAATTCGATTATTCTTCATCCAGACTATTAAGAGGTAGGTTAGTGTTTATTTTCCGGTGATTTTCGTTTGAAGAAGCAACAAAGAATCGGTTGGCTTTTAAATTTATTCTTCGGCTGAGAGATTTGTAGCTATGACAGAGGACTAGTTGAGTTCCATTAAATTTCAATATATTGACGGAACAACGACGGCTTGCTGTTAGTTTTTCCCTGTAAAGCTTTTCATTCAAACGAGTTCGAGCCGATAAAAAGGTTTTGACGTATTAACGAGGAGTTGTTGTTAATCTACCAAATGGTTCGTTTATAAGAGTATGCAAGATATAATTATTTGGTTTTATATCTTAACACTGTTTTGACAAATATATATATTGTTTACCACCAGTCCTGTCCTAGCCTTATTCTTCTATCCTTACTCTCTTTGAAAAAATGTTGTTGAAAAACTGAGTAAGAAACAGTTCTCGAGGAAAAACTTCTGTTGACATACCTTAATAATAAATTTATTACTTCACTGAAAGGGGTCCATGAGTATAATAAGTTTGGGAATCACTGGTGTAAAGTCTTCAATGAAATGTATGTTCATTATATGTAAAATGTACTAATTTAGCAATGCTGATTTGACTGGCCTTCTTTCTCCTTGACGCATCCCTAGGGGTATTGTAGTTATTAAATTTGACTGAAGCTTCCACATATTCTTCAACAACACGATGTTATAAAAAAACCGTTGAAATCAAAACTATCCCATGTTAAATACAACAATGGTTCCGTATTTTTATTCAATGTATCGAAAAGGAATAGTAATTAATGTAGTAATATAGAATACGTAGTTATAATGTATCATTTAAGTAAGATGGAAATGAAGATTTTTTCGGATTGGAAAGGCCAATATAGATATCATGTTCTTTTTAAAACCAATATCAATTCGTAAGGACAAAATACACGTTTTTTATTATCCAATAAATATGTATGTATGCAAAACTTATGAAACGGGTATAATAAAGGCAATGAAGAATAGATTAGCTGCTCATTCAAAACTGGAGAATTTGTATATTTAGATTCCTACAATTCTTGCATATCATGTTACGTAAGATTTAGATTTGCAGTATTTTAAATGATTTTGTAATATCGAATGAATGATATGTTAGAAAAACTATTTTAGAGAAAATTAAGAATCGTCTACATTGACAATTATTCTTTCTGTTTGACAATTAATGATCCTATCTTTAAAAGAATCACAGATATTACAATGTTTTATTAGTCAAAAATGTAGTATTGTATATTATGTTATATTTTGTTAAATGTAGATAGATTTAGGTCTTATGTAAATGAAATATTTCTCTTTATATTGTCTTCGTATGAACGTGAAGCAGTTTAAAGAATTCGAGTACGCGTATCTTTACTATAGATACAGGCTGCAGGCGTGTCACATTCCTCAAAAGCAAATATGCCGCTATAAAGGCATACACATAATAATAATAATAGTACGAAACTAGTATCTATGCATAGTTGTGAAATTTATCGAAGAACAATACAGGCTGTACAGCTTTTTAAAATACTCGATCACCATAGCAGAGTTGTGTCAAAAATTTACCAAGTTGACTAACCTGAATTGGTATGTAGACATGCAAACGAAACGAAATATGTTGTGAAGTATCTTTCCATATATAAAATATCATGGAAACAAAAGTACGATTTACATTTAGGTTAACGACTATCGAAGAGGAACCATTGTTATATTACATAAACGATATTGTTTCAATTGCTTTCATGTCGGTTTGTTGGGTCATAAAGTGAACTTGGTACTTCACAAGAAATAATGTGTAAGTACGTGTTTTTATGAAACCTTATAACGTTATTCCATCAAGGATCAAAAGCGACTAAGAGACATTGCAAACATATTCATTCCGTAAAGAAAGAGCTGTTGTTAAAATAATTTTCAGAAAAAAACATTCTGAATTATCCAATCAATTGACACGTAGATATTGTCTACGAATACGTTAGACATTATCGAAGACATGCCAAAGTACAATAACTACCAACTAAATATGATGTAACAGCGGAGTAAGTAGTTATTCAGCATTTTGTAATGCGTAAGAAGTTGATTTTTTCTCTCGAATATTCGCATTGAAAGTACAAGTGGTTTAACCGGAGATACGCTGACCAGTTTTCTGAGAACATCCATAAAAGATGCGCCATACTTGCCTACCAGTGAGAAGAAACTATATCGAGGATAGGGAAAAATTAATATAAAAACGCTACACCAATATTGATCAAATTTTGTTGATGTCTTAATATATAAGATAAAATAAAAATGATGAACAAAAAAAAAAACACCGAAACGTGTCAATTAGCACGTAGAAGAAAAAAATAATTGACAGATTAATTAATATTGAAATGTGGTTTATATAATTATTATGTACAAATAACATTCCATATGTCATAAAATTTGTAAGGATTTAATATATTATTTCTGTAGATTGTAAAAATAATGTATTAGTAATCCGTTAAATATCAAAATTAATGATATACTTACAACCCGAATATAAAATTATATGAATGAACTTAGATACAATTTAAAATGATCCCAGTAATTGCAAAAGATTTCTCGAAATATAAAATTACAATAAAATTATTTATTATACAGATACTTATTGCGACATATGTATTTGTAAATTTAAAAATACATTATCATTTTTTTATCATGGCATGGAATGTTTTTTATGGTACACCATGATTCATTCATGCAATGGTCTTATATTCGATAATACCATTATATACGATTATGGAAAATATTCACATATGGCAAGATAATACACATTATATTATTTTACAAAGTTGCGCGGATAGAATATATTGAGCTGTATTTTTGAAAGCATGTGGAATATATTATGCAAATCACTGTAATATATTTATCGTCATTCCATTCAAAATTTTAAGTGAAACATGTTTGGGAAAATCGTCAAAACATTCTGCGCCATGACACAACACGATATAGATAGTCAATAAAATAATCTGTATACACACTTTTATGACATATATTGTTTTTTTTTAGAATGTACATATTTTGAAGAAACACTTTGATTTTATTATCAGTAATTCCATAATATATTCTTACCTATGTCCGTTACTAATGTGTAGCATATGAAATAGAATTCAACAGGGATGGGCATACGTGAGGTCAACGATAGCCTCATTCTGAATTTTCACATATATAAAGAGCCACACCATAGTCACGTGTAGTAGAAAATACACAAATTCAAATTTGATTACATTTCTACACAAATCGTTATTGCTATAAAGTAAATCAAAAATACGTTTAACAAGAAATATTGGAAGCCACACTTAAACCAATGAAGAGTCACATTTGACAACGTCTGGAAGAGTTTCTCAGCAGAATTTTAATAAAAAGAACTGGTCGCAGTGCAGTCGGCCAATCTCTCGATTTTGACGAAGGAAGGAATAAAATAAATGTGATGGAAAAAGATCTAGTTAGCTATTGAGTTGGCATTTATTTACATAGCAGAACGTCATTACAAAATCTTAAAATAAAAAAAGTATTATGTTTCTCGAGAATTATATTAGTAGGTCGATAGCTATTTCGGTTTCACTCTATCCACAGAACAATACTTACTGTAGAAATCAGATGGATGAGAGGGAATGTAAATATCACAGACTTTCTTGCCTTTTATATATATATATATTATATATGTATGTATATATCGATTGAAAAATAAATTTATGAAGATGTCCACACAGGGATTTCAATATGTGAACACTGCAACAGAATACGACCATTCGTCTTCAGGACAATAAAATAATATAAATAAACGGTTCCCGGTAAATTGCTCGAATGGAAATTGCTCGAATAACAAGATAATCAATTTGTTTCCGTTTGTTCTGTCTTAGCCCTAGTCTTTTATGTGTTCTGGAAATATATAGAAACAGTTTGAGTAACTAATTAATAAGCAGTTCTCGTAGAAACACTTCTGTTGAGATAAACTCCATTAAAAGATCATATGTTCCGCATTTGAAGCGAACACGGTTAAAATAAATACTTACGAAAATTATTTTTATATGTCACTCTCTAAACAAGTGTCGCACAAGATAAAAATGAAATTCGTTGAAAAAGTCGTGAAAAATCGTTTAAATAACCAAGCAATTCGAATAATTTGTAATTCGAGCAATTTCCATTCGAGCAATTTACCGGCTCCCTAAATAAACATGCTAAAATCGAAGCCGTTAATGTGGTTACCAAAACTGTGTTAATATGTTTTAAACAATGACGGATAATAATTAAAAGTAAGTGTAATTTTATTTTAAATAAGACACTTATTTATTGAATTATAATATATGTTATAAACAGTGCTTTTTTTTGAAAAAAAAGGTGCCGGAACGCACTTTTTTCGAGCATTTTCTAAGAAGGTATATTATTTATTATATATTCGAATATCATTTTGATAGAATTAATGACGGCTTTTCATATAATGCATAGAAAATAAAACAAAATATACATATTTTAAAATAGAAAAAATAAAATTAAACATTTATTAAAATTTCGAGAAAAAAAGGTGCCGGAACGCCGTTCCGCCGCGTTACAGGGTAAAAAAGCCCTGGTTATAAGTATATAAATTGAATGATAAGATTGTGTTCACCTTTTAAGAATAATTACTCACGCCATTTTAATTAATTAGTTATTCATGTAAGTAATCAATAATGTAATCTAAAAAGCTCGTTTGAAAATATTTAAATATATACTAATAAAACTAAAGGCAGTATAGGCGGCGTCCTTGACTTGCATGACCCTGATTTCCCTCTGACCAGGTACATTTTAAAAAATCTCAAAGTTTGTGTAGCTACAAAACCTGAAGCGAGGTACGCAAAGAATTCGTAGGGGTTTTTATATCAAAGTAATGGTATGTGGTCAAAAGACCGTGAGAAGTAGCCAGGAAGAATAAATGCTTTCTGTTTGTATTAAAGAAAATGAGATACTTCTTTGGTATTCAGTTATACGTTTAATGTGCCGCGGAATCCAATTCAGTAATAATTACGGTGGGTGCATAAATAAATTACATTTAAAGTTTTTACCTACTACCTGTATAAATAAAAGTTCTGCTTCTTTTGAAAAAGCAATGTTCAATTAATGCACTATTTAAAATATGTATGCATTATGTATAATTTATGCCAATAAGTGTCGTTTTAAAGTTATATAATCTCAACCAACAATGTTACTAAAATTAAGAAATCAATTGGATTTGAAAAACTACCATATGTGATATATTTATGAAATTAAGTAATATTCCTATATTTTACAATTTGAATTATCTATTGTTGTTTGCTACCCCTATATAATAACTACACTTAATAATAATATGTATATATATATGAATAAAATGTGATTATTTTTTTAATGTCTTGGGACAAAAAAGATGATCGTCTATGCAATTCAAACAAATTAATTAACTTGAGTGAAATTGTACGGCAAAATCTGATTTTAGCCTGGACTATAAATGAAGCTAGTAAGCATGGTGTAAAATAAAGCACTCACTCAATAGTCATACATTTTATATCATAATGAAATGTAACAAGCATTTACACAACCGCCGGATTTAGACACAGGTGCTTTCAAATGCTTGGGTGAATGTGTATGCTCTAAAACGAGAAAAAAGGTGTATCAACGAGGTGTGTAAGAGTTTTTTTCTCGTTTTAAAGAAATTACACTACACACTGCCTATTAAAATAAGGAAGCATTCTTAGCACACCTCGTTTGTACACCTGTCCTCTCGTTCCTAAGTATGTTTGTATACACAACCAGCCAAACGCATGTGATATTCTGTGTAAAGCCGGTTATTTATCACATAAATCTAGGAAAATTTTGCTTTGCAAATTAGGTAATATCGACTTTTTTATATACAATTGTAATTACGGCGTATGGTGACGTCAATTTTCATTGGTGTTATTTGTGTCTGTGCTTTGGAATAGAAAACGTCTGCATAATAAAATTTATTGATTTTTTAAAATGTCAAACTATACAGTATCAGAGAATATTAGGACAACAATTAATTTTATAATTGATTATTAAACATGCAATATCATCTACTATTGAATTAAAAAATAATTTATAAATTTGTGCGTTTAAGTACATTATCAATAGGTAAAATATTGTGTAAGATGTAAAACAAATAGGTAAAGGATTTTTGTGTGAAATTGGAAGACTATAGAAGCAATGTATATCGTTTATAGTCAAAACGTGTCCCAGCCTTTTACGTGTATGCAGCTGGTAGAATAGGCATGAAGTCGCCATCTTTGGCCTGTTAAAACCATCCGCATGTCTAAAACAACAGTGACATGTTGTTAACTGAAAACGCCATGTAGAGACAGTGCATCATGCAAAAGAAAACACGACTCTTATGGAAGCTGATTTGTAAAGCAAATACTGCAAGCTGCGCATGAGGAAAGTAGTGACAGATTAAAAATATTTGTAAACTTAAAATAATAGCGTGAGAATACACAACATTGTTTTTATATAAGATATGTCCATTCCTTTAACCGTTAGTAAAATGAAGTTTCAACTATAGCGTGACCCTTATATTTGAAGCAGGATTGAAATGTTGTTGAACAATATAATGGGGAGGGGTGCAAAAAAACGATATATCTAAATAACGACAATCAAGCAACTGCAGGCGGTAACCTTAACCAAACTTTCCAGACAGGCTTTACTGAAAAAAATCGAAATGTTGGGACTAAACACGGTGTGTACACACGTTTCTATGCTTCGTTTTATTTGTTTCAGTAGAAACCGAATTAAACGAGAATTCTTTTTGAAAAAATTATCGCGTTATATTCGAGCAAATGCGGTATCCAACTAATTGACATTTCAAAAAATTTCCAAAGAATAATTGTTCTAATAATAATCTAATGGGTTAATAATTTGCTAGTATAATCAAATTCTCAGAGATGGAACGATTTAGGACACAAGAATACAAAATTGGATAGTATCTCAACAAAAGAATCTGGAATAGTGGTTAAATCAAGAGTAATGGGCTTCTTTACTAGTCGCAGTATTTAGTGTAGGGAATTATAATACTAAAAATAATAAATTTTAATTGATAATCAGTTTGATTATTAGGAACCATCCAGATGGGGCGATATCGGTCGCGCGATCAAAATGACAATTGTAGTCGGATCATTATATTAGTGAATTCATCAATAATAAACCAAAACTATCACCAATTTAAATAAAAAATATTGCATATTAGAAAATCAAATAATTCTCATGTGAAGTGTGCATAACGAAAATGACAATTGAATATTAGGAAATAGCTATTTATTCAGTACCAATATAATTGACAATTTAAAATCATTTGTTTGTTAAGTTAATTCCTGTGTAATTTAAAGCTATTAATCGATGTCCTATAAAATGAGTAAGTCTTAGTGTCTAGAAGCTACTTGTCGAGCTGTAATGAATACAACTATTATAGTTGAATACTTATTTTACTAGATACTAAGCTTCATAAACTACCGGTGTATTTAAATTTGAAACGGGAGAGAACAGTCTATCGATGTACAGTTAGTTATCACTATGAGGTAATAAATATAATTGAAAAACTAAATTGATTGAACACTAACTCTTTGTACAAAATAAAATGATTTTACGTTGATCCTATTTTACAGATTAACAACCATGAGGATAAAAGCAAATAAATACACTTCAATTATTGGCCATTTACCATTTGAAAGGAACTGTCTGTTTTTTTGGATAATGTTCGTAATCCAGTATTTAAATATCGTAGAATATATGATAAAAAAATCTAAAATAAAAACACACTTATTAAGTCAGTTAAAATTTGTATTTGTACTAAAGGAAGAAATAGCAGCATAAATAACTTGCCTTAATACTCTATAAAACACTGGCCGATGAAAAGGAGCGGCATATTGCAGGCTGCCAATGCAAGTTGTCTTTATATCTGTAACGAAAGAAATAGTTCTTAAATTAACATGTTTTTGTCAACATAAAATGCTTTTGATACATAGCCTATTAATGCAGATAAAGCTTTGGGATGTTGTCATCAAGATTAATGATTTCCTTCTAATTCTTGACACTTAATAACGTGAACATAATCGTAAAAATTAGTAATGTTTTTATTCCTAGTCAATCTAAATATTATAAATTATAAAGCCACAAACATTTAATGATGAAATCTACAAATCCCTTTTTGCACAGTTAAATTATTTAAATATAATATGGGAAAAAATGTTGTGATATAATAATTTATTTATTTAATTTTATAATTTGAAACATCATGGGTAAACAGTGAGAATAAATTATTTGCTCAAGTGTGACATTCACTGTATATTTTAGCAATGAAATGTTTGGCCATGTTGCTGTCAGATAACAAAACTGTGGGAACAAAATAAATGTTTGCGCTAATTAAGTTAATACATTTTTTGTATGATTTCATTAGTAGGTAGAGTAGGTGAGTAAGTGGGTTATGTAGACACAATAAAGCTGATAATCTAATAACGATATTCCAAATAAACGAATTTCAACTTTCATAAGTCGCAATTTTTAAAAACTATTCTGTAATCATTAAATTCGGAAGGCGTCTTTCAATCGATGAAATCTTACAATATATTTCCTGGGAAGCCTGGGAATCCACAAAATTCAGAAAAATTACACTAATCCTATAAAAGTTGTTGATAATTAAGCACGTTATATGACGTACCTACTTAAAAGTTTTCGGCACCTATGTTTTTATTGCTATAAAAAATAAGGGTGTGTCGAGGACATACAGTATGTCACAGGGAAAAGAAAACATGTAGTAGTCTATACTAAATTCTAGAAATAGAATTTGCAAATGCTTGTAAAGTTTATTTGAATTGCTGAGAATGAGTTCGTCCAAAATTTACATTTTTAATTCGTTTTGAGGAAAGAATTTTTGTTTTAATGCGATTAATTAAAAATATTTGATTATTGGTATCATAAAAACATGTCATGATATATACACTGTGAAATCAAAACCGTACACCTGTTGATGACTCATTTTCAATCTTTTTACACGGATGTGTCATAATGGCACACGTAAAATACGTTTTACGTATCAAATATACACATTTATTTCTAAGTAAGGAGCTAAATATATTAAGGGTAGGGATGATTTCAAATGCATTCGTATCGCCCCTTAGACCAAAAACTAAACAAACAATATCTTTAAACTAAGGCCTCGATATTATGCTATTAGCATTGGCGAAAAATTTATTGGAACATGCCATTGTATGGTTTTGTTTTTTACTTTGTTGGTTCAATGACATTTGAATACAGACGAAATTTTTCCACTAATCTCCGTTCTTGTACGGTAATTTTAAAATATAATATGATTACATTGATATTTATTTAATGATAGTTAGAATTGGCCATAAGTGTATAGAAAGTACTTAAGCATTAATGGCATAACACTAATGATGAAATATGTCCAGTCATTATTTATACATATCACATAATGTCCAAGTGGATAAAAATGAAAAATGCTTATACGGTTATAATTAAAGCACGTCCAGCGCTTCGTTTCTTTCTTCTTTTCTTTCACTATTAGCAAACAATTACGTTGACATATTATCACGGTGTATTTGCTCTAAATAAATTATCTACGTACATACATTGCTTGGAAAATACCAAAAAATCAGTTATGAAAGCCTTAATTGTGTATTGGTTTCGTACATTAAAAAATAAATATTTCTCGTGTATAAATATTTTTTTACACGGGTTAGTGATTTTCTGCATACCTACGAATGAAAATTAAATACAGATATTTGAAAAACAATTTTCTCTTTCGTTGTAGATTTTAAGAACCATGGGTTCATCGAACATGCTGTAAGTAAAATTTGAATTGTGTTGTTCAATAGTTGTATAAAAAAAACACACGCAAAAAAGTAAGTAAACAATTTGTATTCGATTGCGGTAAACCTTTCGCAGAGCATTTTATTATTAGAGTACTGAGAAACACTGCAAGAATATCTGTGAAATCATTTAAATCTCATGATTTCATATCGACAGAGATGTTTGTATTCTTTCGTGATCAAAATAATCATTGTTGCATCCTCTCATAATATTAACGATATGTATTACGTGAGAGTGGAAAGTATGCAGACATTGACGATGTCTCATCGTAATCTTATGTCGTGACATAAGACCATGATTAATGAATGCTACACGGAATCGTACTCTTCTACGAATGTTTACAATAGATAGACAAGAATGTGCCTTATTGTAACATAATACAGCTTTTTTTTATCACTGTATAGAGATGCTGGTTCTATAAAGACTTTCCATAAAGATGACCTAGTAAAACATATATGTATATTGTTTTTACCATGTCAGCTCCCAATGTAGAAAAAATAGCTTATATTGAAGATTATCTCAGCAGAAGAATCTACGAGAGCTGCTTGTTACTAAGGTGCTCAACCTCTCTTAAAGTGTAGGGATAGACTGATAGGGCTAGGACAGGACTAGTGATTTATGATAAGGTGGGTGGGAGGGGGAATTCAAGACATCATATACATCCATGACTTCAAACATAAATTTAATCTATAAAAACTGTCCGTTTTGGGATTCGGACCCGCGACCTTCGTGTTCTAAGCCAACGACATTTACAATCGACCACGCAGCCGACAAAAAGCAAACATACATGAGTAAATATTTTTTTATTTTTCTGATAAAATTGATGCTTTCAATAATCTGTCCAACGTGCTAGATTCTATCACAAATTTATAATTATGGCGTGGTCGTATTTATGGAATGTCAATTGAACTACCAATAGTAAAAACTTCACGAATAAAAATAAATATTGATTCGTATGGAATACAGATTTTACTGAAGTAATAAATAATACGAATCGAATTAAGGTCGTTTAATGAATTTTTATTTTATTTTATTACGCTGTACCAAATTTATTTTATTGCGTAAGTTTGCGTAATTTTATTATTACTAAATAAACAACTTCTAAATTCGAATTCAGAAAAGACCATGTTGTATTGATTGGCCATTATTTGTGTTTTCTACCTGTCAATTCTTAGAATCAGCAGATTTCCACGATTTGTTACATAATGCGTATGTATGTGAAAGGTCGTTCTATTACTATCACTATTTAATCAATCGTTTATGCTCTGTCGCTTGATGTCCTAGGCCTGAGTAGTAAAGGTCGTGATTAAAAGCAAATCTACTTCCATTTGACTCAACGATGTCCGTCGACAAAATTGAAGTTTCCCGGGTCGTCGGTCCGATGGTATTAAGAGCTAACTGATGTCCAACGACATTCATAAAGCTAGATGAAGTTTTAATTGGAACATTTACGTTTCGTATTTGAAAATCAATTTAGCTCTCGGAGATATTATTAATGGATTTGTCGACGATAACAAATACTCACATATTCATAGTAAAAGTACTGTTAAAAAAACTTAACACATAAACTATGATATATTTTCAAACGTCACTATCTTACGAAGTCGTTAATTTATTATTAGATAAATCAAAGATTGCGAAATGATTTCACATTTTGAAAAAATAACATTTAAAAAATACACATATTTGCATGTTTATAAAATATCAAAATGCATGAACGCAATAAAATTTGTTGAAAATCAGAATGTTGAAATCAGGCGACCATGAATTGGAAGAAAATTCATAGTTTTGTATTATTAAGTAACAAGTGGCGGCCGGTCAATGCACCCCTTGTATATGCAGGGTCGGTTATATTTCATGAAATAATGTTCAAACATAACATTTATACTATTCACTCATATTAAATTCTTCATGTATTTATTGTCTAAAATAAAATAAAATGTTCTAAAATAACTATGAATATTCAATTGAAATAATTGACTTATATCGGCCAGTTAAGTACAGATTTGCCAATGGATTGTTTTAATTTTTTGCTTCAATATTTGGTAGATGGCAGTGAGATATTTATGGATTTTAAAAAAAATGGTAGTGTATAGTTACAAATACAACATGAAATTTGAATCGTTCAAATTATGTACATTCACACAAGTTTTGTCACTAACAACTGACAGTTCAAGTTCATCCGTGCACTTGAACGCCCGAAGACGCCGAAAGGCGAAACCCGGGTCGTTAGTGAAAAACTTGTGTGAATGTACATAATTTGAACGATTCAAATTTTATATTGAAATTCCACCAAGCACCTCCAGTCGAATTCTTAAATTAAATTAAATACAATCTAGTTTATAAATAAATATATAAAACCTAATGATGGAAATAATAACAGATATTTCCTTTTTTGTTTTTATTTTTAAATAAATTGTTAGCAATAATTAATAATTTTATTCGCACTATCCATAAGTGTTCATTTAACGCTGTTGTGGTTATCGATTCCGAATAAGAATCTTATAAGAATATTTTGTCAAACTTTTTACTATTAGTTTTCATTATGAAAGACTATCTCTGCATTTTTTTACATTTCCGTGTTTTTTACTGATCAGAGAGAAATCAAGACGAACACAAAAACTATGCCTTTTTTCAATAATTCAAACAATCGTGTTTGCTATGGAACAAGTTTTGTTTCGCGATTGACCGGTTGAGATCCCTTGCTCTAACGTGACATGTCAAGATGACTGCTGTGTCATTTGATACTCAACATCTGGAAGGCAGCATATGGGATACGGCGTACATTACGTATCACTTTAAACTTTCTTCTGCTTATAATTATTATTCATCTAAGTGGCCGTGGAAAGCGTTGAATTAAATTTTAAATCAAAATTATACAACACTGAATCTACCTGATGACTACTAACATGACAATTCTTGCTAAGTTGTAATCGTAAATGCAATTTTCGTGATCAAACAAAAAAAAAAAACTTAGTTTTCGTTAGGCACTTTTTCATCTAAATTGAAAAATAGCGTTGTATTTAAACTGAACCACCGGTGCGTATCATTCAACACTGTTGTTTAGTCGTTTTGCATGACTTACGCTGATGAAAATTAGTCGAATTTTAAATAAATAATAGCTGCTGTACAAAACATCTCGATTGAATGTTTATTTATTTTTTAATAAGCAATACATAATTTTAATAGTAGGTATATGCAAAAAGTTAAAAAAGAATAAAGTATACGAATAAACACGCAATTAATTCTTTTGTGGAAGCAATAGATAGAGAATAGCGTAATAGTTACCTATTATTAGTAATTCAATGTCGAGTATTCTTGCAAAAGTTATAATGAGATATAATATTTTATGCAATGAAATGGGTCATATTCAAAAGTGTCTCTCACGCTATCTTATTTATGCACGAGAATTTGCAACTCTCTTTGGAAAAAATGCTTAGACCTGGTAATCTGAACGCAATGACGTAAACATGCATTTTAATGCTAAACTGTGAAACTTGATTACTTTATTTTTAAAAAAAAGCAATAATAGTTACTTAAGCATTTGCATATTCGTGGAAAATAATATATTCTCATGAGTTTTTTGAATCAGTTTTGTCACATGATGAAAGAAATGATGATTTATATTGTTGCCTAAGAAATTTAAGTTCAAGAGAAATCGTCAAGATAACACACTTCCTCCTTAATTATTATGAAAAGATTATAAAAGTCGAACTGTGAAAGGTAAAAATACGGTGGATGTGTTCATACATAACAATCTTAAGCCACAGGCGGTTTTGGTCCATATCATGACATTTTATATTAAATGTTTTTGAAGGGCCTACTAACCTAACCCAATATCTGGCCGTTATTGAAATTAAGCCAACACAGTTTTAGTTTTAGTCATTTAACATAATATCAGTTTCTTTGTGATGGTTTCAATTTTTATGAGTGGGTCACTATAAATAAATATTTACATATACATACAACCAGGTCTTTTTTACCCTGTAACGCGGCGGAACGGCGTTCCGGCACCTTTTTTCTCGAAATTTTAATAAACGTTCGTTTTTTTTTTATTTTTTTTAAATTTTCTATTTTAAAACATTCGTTTCTTTTCTTGGAAGCCATTGACTGTTAATCCCTTTTAAATATATAGGGTATCATAGGACCCATAAATTAATGTCATGCAAAAGATTAACAGGTATGTACTTTCTTGGAAAGGGCTTGTTGTACATTAATTCTATCAAAATGATAATCGAATATATAATAAATAATATACCTTCTTAGAAAATGCTCGAAAAAAGTGCGTTCCGGCACCTTTTTTTTCAAAAAAAAGCACTGCATACAAGAGGACACTATGAATTACAGTTGTGCAGTCCTCGTACGGCAATAGGGACGCTTTAAATGCAGTTTTACTGTCTACGTTGTCTCGTTTTGGTATCATCAGATAATCGCAATGGGTAACGGTTAAGTTATGAAGAAATTCAAAGAATGATTTATATGAAAGAAATCTAGGATAAAAATGGACAATAATACTATCACGTATTTAAAATAAGTATATATTTTGAGTTTCATTTTGTTTAAAAAATTCCCAAATTTTAATTGGGTTTATAAATTGACATCATTTGCCACTTATATTTATTGATGATTTTTTTTATTGTATGTTATAGGTGTTAAGCATTTTAATTTTGTGTAATTATGATGTAATTTGTAAATCCTTTTCATTGTTAGTAGTTGCTTACACCTTTTATTTCAATTTAACTTGTATAAATAGCACTGTTTATATATTTTTCTTATCGGTTGATAATGCTCGCGGTGAGCGAAACCGGTTCTGATCAAATAAATTTTATGTGGAAAAAGTACTAAAAATCTTTTATTATTTTTATTGTATATTTACTTTTTAGTGGAAACAGTTATGTGACAAACATCTATGTCATGCAATTCGTGAGCAATATGATAAATTCGTAAAGTGATATGAGGTTATTTATTTTGAATTTTCTACAGGTGAGCGAACCAGTCTTGTCATAAAAATAAAATTTATGGCTGCCGAAAATGTTGAATGTTTCACAGTCTGAAGGTTAATAAATAAATAAGCTGCCAGTAAAATTGTCACTTTATGACTGAATATTGTTTTACGCTTTAAAAAAATAGTAGGTGTGAAATGGTGCATATTACCCATAAATTTCAAAGAAATTCAAAGGATGTGATCCAAATATATTAACAGTTAAGTAATTCATAAATTTTTAGTAAATTTATTTTTGGCTTGAAATTTTCATACTGCGCACTACTTAATAATTTTTGTGAGAAAAAATGAACTTTATTGTTAATGATTTAATGAATTTATTCCGAGAGACCTTGAAGTTGTCATAATTGATCAATAGACCACAATTCCACCTTCAAATAATCATTTTTGTCTGCCGTTGTTATTATAACGTTAATTTTTAAAAAAATGCAATTAACATTCGTCAAACGTAGGCATTTTGTAAATGCTTTGTCCCAGTTTTTTCGTAGAGTAAATAATATTACCTTGTCTTAGTTCTATAATAATTATTTCCGCCTCTGTTGTTGGTGAGTTTAAGGAGGAAATTTCTATGCAATATGATTCTGGAATGGACGACGGTTTTCAGTTATAGTTAATTTATAATAAAAAAGAATTTTAGGCTATAATATTCCTTACTATGTGAACATTTTTGGATAGTTTACATCATTATTTATTATCAGGTGTAAAATATCCGAAAAACGTAAAATTTATGACAACAGATAACAGGTAACATAAAAATATTATACAAAAAAAAATTGCAGCTTATAATTTTACCCGACCATGTTGAAGAGAAAATATATTACGATCGGCACAAACACATACCCAAAACCTCAAACGTTAAAATGTTGGTTTTGTGATATTAAATTATTTCTTTTTCGGGGATTAAGTAAGGCCAGAATAATCTCATTGGTGATATAAACTGTTACCACTAGATCACAGGGCCTGACAAGTTAAAACAACATTTCATATAGATAAAGCAAAAACGTCTTGAATGAATACTTAATAATAATATATATATAACGTAATTACAGAATGTTATAGAGTGGCATAGTGACAGAGTTCCTAGCATGTCAAAGAATTCTAAATGTAAACAAAATGTTATTTTATTTAAAATAAAAATATTAAGCCATTAAATCTGTATTCCGCACAATTTTAATGTGACCGCTCGCTGTCATGGATTCTATTATAATTCGAATATCATTTCAACGCGGATTATTAATAATCTATTTGTACCTTACATTGGACACATTTTAAAAATATATATCTATATATTACTTTATTTTATTTATGAGCCATTGTAAAGTTTAGTAATTTACTAGATAATGATACACCGTGCTCGTGTCATTTTATTGACCGTGATAAAAATGAAATGAAGGGCTCGGCATGAAAGTTTTTCCCACCCATCCTTTCGCCTGGCCACACGCAGTAAATTACTTTTTAATACGTCCGGAGAATAAGTAGAGGCGTATCTAAACTACATTGTCGTCCATGAGATATTAAATACGCACTGTGCTTCGAGTGATATTAACTCTAAAATATTACAGTATCACATAAAAGTAAATAATATTCGACTAGATAATTGAATTACGAGACTTCCATCGAGAATAAAAACTATAATAGAACAAAGAATAAAAAATATCAAACCAAGCGAGACTGTGGAATCATGCAGTACGAAATGAAAATGTCGCCTGCAAGTAACACAACGTAATTTTCACATTGGTATAAAATTATCGCATATTCAGAATATTATAATTGTTTCAATATATTGATACATTGTTTAAAAAGAAAAACAGTATATAAAATAAATGAGTTAAAATATAGTTATTCTGTCGTCAAAAAACACGAATAAAAGATTAATGTTGTTATGAATTGTGAATATTGTATATCCACGAAAATTGTTATCAGATATAGTTAGTTATTAGAACGAGACTTTTTACACATTTATTTATTAACTGATTATATAGTAACAGTGTTCAAAAGGGCATCAGAATTAATTTTAATTGAATTATGTTATACTTTAAATGGCTTCTGAACGTAAAATTTCTTTTTAATATGGTGTTTTTATTATTCTACATGGATTCACAATGAAATGAAGTGTTTTATTCGCTAAAAATTCCACTTCATAAATAAATAAAAAATGATGGAGCTGTAAAGTCAAAATAACGGAAGCTTTCACACACGGTGTCTTCATCACCTTCATTAAAAATAAATTTAAAAAAACACTTTTATGGGCGGAGTTCGTGAAGACCATGTTACGCAAGAAAGGGCCGATAGGGTCTCGGACTAATTGGATCATTATCCAGTCAAAAATGTTGATTTTTTCCCAACCTTAAAAAGAGATGTAATTTTCAAAGCCAGCCGGCTGTGTAAGAAGCTTTTTGTTAGTTAAAAACTACATTGTAGATTATAAGGCCAACAAATACTAGCAATAAACTTTCCCGATAATCGCATCGTTAATTCACTTTAACTTCTGTGAATAACGATAGTGCTATCAAATAAACTGAAAAATAAGTATTAAAAAAGGTTAAAGAATGCTTATTTTACTTATTAAGAGTTTATTATAAAACTCTTTTAGGTGTGGTTATTACATACAATGTTAGTAAATACGGTTTAATTGCGCCAAACTTTTTAATATATGTGATATGTATTTTTTAATCGACTTATAAAAAAATCAACGAAAGAAAGAACGATCGTCCAACTACTTACTATTTTTTGTTTAATATAATCGTTATTTCTATTTTATTTTTAATAATTTACGCTCTATTTTTTATCCATGTCCGCTCCCAATGTGGAGCATATGGCGTCCTAATGGAGGTATGTTTAGGAATCTTTTTGTTATCACCAACCCTGGTGTTTTTTTAAACTAACACTTATTTTAAAAACGGGTTAAGGTTTAGCAACAGTGTTAGTTTGAATATAACGTAAAATATATCTACGTAAAATAAAAAACAAAAATTTAAAGCTATTTTTAGGATAAGCTTCGATTTGAAAATATATGTGATTTTACTAGGCAGCTCTCGGACCCCTTTGATAAAGCCCACGATCCGTATTTGAGGAACATTGCTCTATCTATATTATAAGAAGTGGTATATTATAGAAGGGTTCATCATATCATATATATTGTAAAGTTTGGTGCAATTAAGCTGTATTTACTAAAGGTACACATTTTTCTATTTATCATTTTATTGTTGTTATTTTTAATCATTCCTTTTGATATGAATTAAACATACAGTTTTTATCAAATATTTTAAGCGTGCACAAAAACTTTCCAGTATTGATCACTTAACATAAAATTTGCATTAATTCAAAGGATATCCGTATATTCTATAGAAAAAAAAATAGTTGACATAGATACCGATTGGGTGAAAGTTTCCTACTGTAAAGAAATTTAAATTGAGTTCCGATTTAAAAAAATATATATCTACATAGTTGCTTTTTACCGACTATGTATGTATGATAATTATAGTCTACCCACTACAAGTAAAACGTGACACACCATGCAGGTACATACCTACAACCTACCCATACATATATCTACATTTTTTAATACACAGCTGGCTAATTTAAAATCACGAATGTATTTACCATTGAAATCAATTTTCTATTTTCATGTTCGAATATATCGAATAGCAATAAGTTTTTACTAAAAAAAAAAAAAATATATCGAATTATAAAAGTTTTTTATCTTTAGCAATGATTTATAATGTTGTTTTAAATAAAATTTAACAAAGAAATGAAGATCTCATGGCTAAGAAGTTCGGTACATCCCAAAAGAAGGAATTGAATTAATAATGTTTTACGTACAAATAAAAAAAAGAAAACTGACCATTCACGGCTTTAATTCATGAAAGAGCACAAAGAGATGCTGGGAATTCAACAAATAAATAAAATAAAAAAACGAATTGAAGTAAATAGAAAATCTCAGCTCCCGGGTACTTTTTACCTGGCCTAAAGATTACTCGTTAACGTTTTTTTTGTATGCTTTTGAAAACATCTGCTTACAAATTTATTTCATTCTTTATGCGTGGTTGCATCTATTTTATGTACGGCCAGTGCGAATTATACACAGAATCGTGGTCTTTTAATTAAATAATAAAACAACACATTGAATCAAAAAGTAACAAAAGTAGATATATTTTTTTATCTACTATATTTAACTATCTTTACTATAATTTATCGATAATTAATTATGTATTACCAAAAAAGCAATACCACATGATCACATGTTTGATATTATTTCGTATCCAATTTTAGACGATAACAAAACATATCAAATTATTTTCTGCTGTATATGAAACGTTAAGATATTAGGATGGGGTAATATAATATAATAGTTTCATAATCAGAAATTATTCGGAGATAGCTGTTTTACGTACACCAACGGAATCTTACAATTTCACTGGGTATTATCGAGTGTAGTGCAGAATAATACATACATTCAAAAAATTCTGACTCATTTATTATTTTAATTAAGTATATTCTTTAGAATAAAAAGTATTTGACGCTATAACTAATAATTGTCAACACACATTTTTTTTGTTGTTGATTTTTTTAAGATACTCGAGATTAACTCGATGAGAAACGAGATCACAAACACTTATTGACCTTGCCGGGACTTGAACACAGACTGATTGACTGATGAGACTGATGCCACAGGGGCAATTATGTTAAATTAATTTCGAAACAGAAAAAAAATAATATATCTACAACGTATCGTACACAAACTAAGAAATAACATTGTATGCACGAAATTCGTTTTATAAAACAATGGTATTAAAGAACACTATGTATAGACACATAATATTACGGTGACTGTGTTAATAAATTTGAAACTTTTGCTTGCCTTGAGGTCACCTGCAGGTCGTCCGAGAGGCAAGAAAGAGTAGGGTGTAAGAAAAAATCAAAGGATATACTCGCTGAGGCTTAAGATGATTTGTGGTGAATAGTATAGTAGAGTAGGGAATGGAATGCAGGTATCAAACAGGTGAAATGTTTTCGAAAAATGTTGCGTCATAAATCATTAAAAATCACCCAAATGACAACAGAAATGATTATAACTACATACAAAAGAGTTTTATTTTCAAAAGTTCTTCTATTTTGGAAATAAAATGAAGCCTCAACTTAGAAACAATGGTAATAATAGAATAATAAATAAGTAAAAAAATAATTTATTATTCTTAATTTATGTCATGAGTCGAGTGTTCGAATTTAACATAAACTATTTGTTTTATGTTTGTGTACTGAACAGTTGTAATTGAGGAAACCAATATTTTTTTTAAAATTGTCAATTTCTTTATCGATATCATTAACAATGATGAATGGTTACATATAAATCGATTCGAATAATCTTTTCAGTGAGGATAAAGTATATAAGAATATTGGTCGATTAAAAAGGTTTCAACGCTTGAGAGAATCAATTTACTTGGATCAACTTGCTTTACTTATACTTATCGAAAAAAAAGATACAACTAAAATGAATTTGAATATCTTTTTAAAATACTCATGTAAATTATTTATTTTATTGCACGCGTACGTACATAAATATTGTATTACGTGTACAATAATGAATTCGTATATTAGTTCAAAAAAGCAAATGCCTAGTATTATTTGTTTTCTAGCTATAAAATCTTAATAATTGGCACGAATTCTAGGATTTGTTACAAAAAGGAGTATTGTTATCGCTAAAATGTCATGTTTAGCGAATAACCTAATTTCCTTTCTAGCCATTGACATTTTTGAGGAAAGGTGAAGCTCAACGCACACAGTATAAGGTCATTTGGAAAGTCAAATGATTGCACATGGAATACCGATGACTTAAACTGTCAATAGTAAAAATTATGTATTCGTGCCATACAAGAAACATTTCCAATGTATAAAGATCGCTACGACGGAAGTTGGAACAACTTTTAATTAAAGAAAATATTACATATACATCTGTGTTCACATGATATCTGTACAAATAATGAATTATTTCACAATAAAATTACAACGAAATTAGTTCGAATACTTTTTTAAAAATCGCCTGAAAGTAGCAACATTACTGTAATAAAATTTATAAAATATTTTTTAATTTGCAGTATGTACTTGTTTCGCTATGTTCTTGTATGTATTATCAAGATTTAAATATCTCAAACTCTTTAATATAATTTTAAAAATAAAGATAAACGAATTGCGTCACGCGCCATAAGTATATGATCTGTACATTTATTATGGGGGCTTTCTAATGGTCAACATGATTTTAATATTTGGTTTTTACAGTTGGTACAACATAAATGTAATAAGTAAGGCTATGTTCACTGTTCTTAAAGTCGATTTGTCAAATGTCAACGATTAACGGAATTTTGTTTTATTCTTTCAAATTTTTATGTTTTATTAATCATGTTCTCTAGCTATACGCAATAGAGTGATTGTATCGAGATAAAAATGCTATGCAAAGTTATAGTTTAAGTTATAACAACCGTAAAAATAAAATTAAAAAATCACGTTCAGTATAAAAGAAAGCACCTAAATTATTATTTATATTCTCAAAAAATTGAGAACATATATATATATATATAATAGTATAAATAAAGATCATATTAATTGTCAGTCAATACTATTAAAGCGAATTATAGCACAAATTTGATGTTTTTGGATAATTCTACAACAAAGCTTGATAAATAAGTGAATAAATACTTTTGGTATTGTTAACTAAATTAAATATATTGTGAAAATGGTCTTATTGAAGATACTTACAGTAAGTTACTAATTTCGTTACAGAAAACACTTTAAGCAAACGAAAAATAGTCATTATAATGATATTAGGAGATGAGACTGTAGGTATGTACCTACTCATTATATTCTAATAATATTTTGATTGTTGACAAATGTCATGGCCGGTTGAATGAATTTTTGTTCGTATCAAAAAGAATGCGACTCAAATAACAGGTGAGCTATCCAATATGCAAAGGTTAAGGACACTTAAACGAGTATTTTTATGAGAAATTTGTTGTTTGAAATATACGCATTTTTGTTGGTTTTATTCATAACATATTCATTATTATTTGTCGCCAATGAATAGATAACTCCCCGATACATTTTTTTTAATGTATCAATTCAGCACCCCATTAGTCGGTCTTTGTAGGTATCGATTAAGTGTAGCTCTTCTTCTTAAATATTATAAAGATTAATAATTTTTGGTTAGTCTATGTTCAATAAGCAATGATTTTTTTTCCATTATCCTAAATGGTAAGGCGCTATTGATTCATTGCGATTCAATTAATTTGGTTAAATAAAGGTTTATCTTCTCAGTATAGCTCTCATTTACCGACATCAAATATATTCTTAAAATCATCGTTGGATACATTTATGTATTTGAAATCTAACTTTTTTATTTATGACGCATTTTTTAAAAAGTATTGTAATATTTCACTGTAATATATTTATTAACTAATTGTTATCTTTTTTAAAATAAATATATGCACGCTTTTATAATAAATTTATAACATACGTACGGAATATATAAATTAATTATAAGTGTTTTTTTTACACCTACAACTGTTTTACAGTGGATTTATTAATGTATGAATCAGAAAATATATTATAATAATTACTTTTACACTACATTTGCCCTTTAAATAAATGTATTTAATCATTTATCAATAACATTTAACAATTCACAACCAATTAACAATTACCTTTTGGTGTAAAAACGTGGGAGAAGTGCGAGTTTTGTTAATTAATCAATATAAATTAGGTGACTAATTTAGTAGCTGCAAATTGGCTTATCATGCAATCAAATTCAATCAATTATGTAAATTTATGTCACATGAGTAATCGAGATATAATTTTTGTCAAAGAAATTATTGTATATTTGTAAGTAAAAAGAGTTATAGGTTTATAAATATTTCGTTTTTACTAAGTAAACCCAATGTAAGCAATGCGCAAAGATAATTAAAAAGTATATATATTTAGTGGAATTTTAAACCTTTAAATCAAACAAAACGTTTTGAAACCCGTATTTCACACGATTAGATCACGTAGTAAGTACGGCGTTGGATTTTAACTACGTAAATTGTCTACATTCCTTCGTTTATTTAAACCACAGAACAACGAGTTCAAACAAGACAATAAAGCAATTTATGTAATTATACATTTGGATTAGGGTTTATCAACATTGCAGGCGCCGATGGGTAAATATACCCTTTGATTTAGTACAAATTGGTCAGTGTTTTTTTTAAGATTTACGTGTGTTTACATACGTCACATATCAAATCAACACAAGGGGGAGTTATTTCGTAAAAGCTTTATGAAAAATTCTTTTGAATGTGAATTTTATTTTTGCCCCGTAAACGTAGAATTGAAATATTAAAATACATAAAAAAGTAGTGATATAAATCAAAAGTATTTACGAATCTCATTATTTATGACAAATGATACTGTTTATTGTAATCTGATATGGGTTGCTAAAGGGATTTTAAATCTAAATATCGTTTTATAAATAGCATGTTGTTAAATCATTAGATTGACATATACGCAAGTGCAAAATGTTCATTTGAAATGTAAATGAGCAATTATATAAAAATATTGACATTTATTGTTGAACGGAAACAATAATACGGAGTTAATTGAATGGATGATTTAAATGACGCATAAAATGTATGAACCAAGTAATTGAGCAGTAAATCAACGGCCAACAAATCTCGAAACATTTTCTCATAAAGAAAATCTCCATTGTAATTACATTTAGAAACAGAATTTCAAAAAAATTCGTAACCACCCCAAAAAGTAATATACGTTATTATTTTATTCCGGGTTTTGTCTTTTTACGCCCTAAATAAGCAATTTCAGTAAATGATATTGAAATGAAAATTTATAATATAAGGAACTCTCATTATGGAACGTATTTACCCATACCAAGATTTTTAATTGAATTACTAGTACTGGATGTACTAATTCAGTCCTTCAAATTTTCTTGTTGTCTCTAGGTGTCAATTAACCGCTACCAATAAGCCGTTTTAGGATGTGATACGTAGAAGAGACTATAAAAATCGAAGATATCCATGAGTTTGGGTGAAATTCCCTATATCGATTGAATAAACAATAAAGAAGGGATTTGAGTCTGTTTTAAACGCAACTCAATCGGACCAAAGCTCTAGAGCACGGGTTCCAAACCTGAGGGTCGCGAAGGCTTTCCTGGGGGGTCGCCAACTTTTTTCGATTTTGGAGATTTGAACAATAGTATAGCAAATCAAGGATTTCAAATTCCGCGGTGAGCTAAAAAAAAAAGGATTTTCGGCGACAATCCGGGGAAAAAGTATAGCAAATCGAGGATTCCTCGGGCGGGGGGGTCGCTAGTCACATGGCTTTTATAAAAAGGGGTCGAAACCCAAAAAAGGTTGGGAGCCTATGCTCTAGAGCTTTTACCACTACTCGATTACAACAGGACAGGTTTCCTATATAAGTAAGATGTTACAACAATATGTTTTAATTTGTTTTTACAAAAAAATCAATCATTTGCAACATCAACTTTATAAAAGTACAATTATATACCTACTCTTTCTTATACACATTAAAACAGAGAAAATGATGATCTTTTAATAATTTGTACATCGGTAGATTATGTGATTTTTTTATACGAAACCAGTGATTTAATAAAAAGAAATCCTAACGAGCATGGCGCCTTTAGTGGTGGTCCAAGTCGATTGCACTATATACCAGCAATTCGGTCAAATAGAAATATTTTATCATTTAGTATAATGTATTACTCACCTCGTTTTATATGTCAAAATATTTAAAAAATGTTATTTGCAATACTGAGAGCATTAGATTAGTCAAAAAAAATATGAATCACATTGCGGAATTCTTCGTAATGATTTTTTTCATATCAATCGTTTTTTTAAACATATCATTTATAAGTGATTAGAAATTATTACGGTACATAATTTATGTTAGCTTTGTGAGCTGAAATCAATCACGAAACCCGACTGGCGATTTTTTCTATAAATAATAACAGTTTATATATTCCTTAATTATTTTAATATTTTTTAACGTAAATTAAAAATATTTTGCATTAATTGGTAATGCGCAAAATATTTTAGATGTTTTAAAGTTACACTTAAAAATAACACCAAAAACACTTCCAAGTGTCAAAGATTGTAATTTTAAATTGGAATTGATATTCACATTGCCGTAAGTCTAGATCTATCCGATTGTGAGTGTAAACTTTTTAACAATATACCATGGAGGCCTATACATGTGCTGTTAATTAAAGAGCAGAATAAGCAGCACATTATAGGACCCATAATTTAAAAAAAAAACGGGAACGGACCAAGCTTGGTCATTTTTTGTAGATACTCCTAAGAATACTAAGCCCCGTCCGACATTCCAACCGGTCGGATTTCGTCGACATGGAAAGTCGCTGATGATCATGGATTTAGGAGGAAGCAAAAGGATTGACATGATACATACACACACATACACCGTGTTGTTGCCACAGGCTACGAATAAGAAGCGTACATGGACGAATATATATATGTATATCATGAAATGCATTATCGAGTAGAATATAATGTTAGGCTTTGTGGTTGATAATGTGTGAACATAAAGTCACATAGTGTATTGGCAATATCGGTTGTTACATGATATTAATTAAAGAAATGTGTCTTGTTTTAGAGCGGTGAATTGTTTGCGGAACTCGCCACTCTCGGTCATCAACTTATTCCTGGGGGCCAGTCGGCTTTCCGTGGCCGAAACAAGAAAGCCGCCCTATAATCACAATCGCCGCACAATATCTTTCACCTTCTTGCCTGACAGACTAATGCCAGCTCGTTTTCAAGAGGCTTATGATGATGCACACTTGTTACGTGGTTAGTACATATGATATAACATATTAAATATATTGTATAACATAAATAAATTCAATGCCAATCAAATATATTTTTGTGCTTATTATTACTTACAACTAACGTTCCCTCTAAGCCGCGCGCGCGCGTGGCCGCACAGAGGTTTGAAAACCCCCGTGCATTCGTCCCGGGTCCGCGCGCACTAAAATACAACTTTCCAAACACAAAGATAAATTAATTGTAATAACCCTGATTTATTAATAGAATTCTCTCTCGTTCTGTTGAAACATGTGTTGAGGGTTGTAAAGGTGTTTTATTTTACTGTGCATATGAATATAAATTATTAAATGATAATAAGATTAATTATGTAAAAAAAAAGATGGAAAATTTGCCGCGCATTTGATGGATTGGCCTGTTCAGTTTTTGAATGTTCCACGTAGCTAACCCTTCTTAGAGGGAGCGTTGCTTACAACTATGTATTTAATACAGCGGAATAAATAAAACGCTACTGATAGAACTTGATTAATTCCTCATGTGGTTAAGAGCGAGTTTTTGAAAAAAAAATACTGATACATAATTTGCATCTTCTTTTTCTATATTGAAGAATTGTACAGAATACATATTTTTTTCAATGCGAATTCACTCAAATCACTAACTCGATTGCATTGGTGCGGGCTGTTTTTGAATTCTTTGGCTTCAGCTGAATAATTCCAGCGCTGCGAAGTATCGAATACTTTAAAACAGAGACCAGCAACAAGGGTCTTGTGGGCACTTCAGTACCCCGTGAAGCATTTTTAAGATTCTCCCGCCCAAGTACTTAAATAAACAATATTTTATTCAATTATCATTTCTTCAAACATTTTTTAATATACCGCCCAAAACACAATGGTGTATTTAGCCAGTGTCTTGGTCTTTTTTTTTTAAAAAATATTTTTGACCCGCGTGATTCTGTCTTGCCAAGTAAAAACACGGTAATTACAAGTTAAATTGTTTGATAGATTTAGGCATTTATTTACTAATTAAGATAGTATTATTTATATTTGGATATTAATTTCTTCAGTTAATGTACTTCGGTAATAAAATAATGAATAAAATAAATATTATGCACCATAAAACTATCTGTTATTGTGTTTATTTTTACTGTTGGTCATATGCAAGTCATTTTGAGTACCCGTCCATTAAAAAGGTTGCCAAATTTTGCTTTAAAATGTAAAATTATAAGAATTTAAAAAATAGATTAACACTGCAAACACACCGAATCTTTTTTTTACACGGGGGATACGATACAGTCATGCAAAAAAGATTAAGTGTTCATAGATAAATGCAAGGTCAGTTCCGTTACGTTGGACCATGTTAAAATAATCGTACTAAATATAAATCGAATATTTACTTCGATCTTTACATACGATATTGCAATATTTCAGTTAAGTGTTTATATCAGTAGAGATATTGTTTTTCGATACAATTTATAATTACTACAGTCCAGAACAGTGACCGAAGCGAATTTACGATATTTTTCAATGCAAAAAAGGAGAAATATAATACAACCAATATTTCTTTTGCATAGAAAATAAAAAATAATATTAAAAAAATAGTAAATGCTTTGTAAAAAAGAAGGGATTGCAATATTTAATTATTTAAACAATGTCGGTAACATGTTTTTTTTCTTCTTGTATTACATGCAAATCTTACCTTTCTTATTACATACATTTTACCTTTAGGTAAACAGCAAATAGCGCTAAACATAAAAACAGATTAAAATGCTATTTTGTTCGGTAGACATTTCTTCATTTGTACAATAATTGTATTAAGTAAAAGATATATGTATAATATGTAGTTGTATATATTTTTTAATAAAACAAGGTTTTGCTGGTACTGTGGAAAAATATAAACTTTAATGATTTATGTAACCTGCTTTGAAAGAAACCTGAAAAATATTTTTTTTCCAACAACGAAAAATAGTCCAACTTGCTTCATCGGCATATCAAAGTTGTATGACTTGCATTATTTCGAAATCATGGAGTTTAATTTAAAAATGACTTCGCAAAATACACAGAAAATATTGGATAGTGAATAAACGAATTGTGATTCCTTTTCAAGGAAAGTTAAGAATACGCGAAACAAAAATGTTTAATTATTTTAGGCCGAATTAATTACGACAACTGCAACCAACATTCTTAAGATACCTAATATTAATAGCGTCAGGATAAAAAAAAATACCCTTTTTACAGGAATATATAATTATGATACTTGTAATTATTATCAACCAGGCGGCAACGCCACTAGTTGACAGTAAACTCATGATCATTCACTGTCTCAAATGTATACGTATTGAAGATTATGCGCAAACGCAGTGTTGCGCTGTGCGTTACAGACAAATCTTAAGATGCATACTTTTATTTTGTTATAATCGTGGTCGAAAGAAATAATATATGAATAAGCGATGACGTAGAAGTGATTAACATAGAATTTATTTGTATTCATTATCTTTTCACAGTATAGCGAATGTATTGACGAACTAAATTAAATAAAGAATTTGTGTATAAAACGTATTTAACTTTATTATACTACTTTAGAAGATTATGCTGTGAGTTCCTTGAATGTAAGTTTTACCAATTTTTTTATTGTTTTTCTTTATGCTAGCGATTGTTAGAAATCTCAGGAACACGCAATCCTCTATTTCATGATGGCAAAGTTAACCAAAATTAAGTATCGTAATTGTAATACTTTCTCCTAAAAATCAAATTATCATTAGAGATACCACTTTTACTATCGCATGATGAGTTATAGTGTTATTGAAAGAAGAAAATAATAAATTTCTACGGTATACAAAAACACGAAGGAAATTTTGACTAACTCGAAACAATACTTGCCGTGTTAGCCGACTGTAATAATCCAGAGAGATATTTTCATTTGTCTGAAAATGTTTAAGTACCTATGTATTCAAATTGTTCGGGAACATGTTTTATATATGCACTGTATTAACATAAAGAAAAAAGTCGCATTTGGTTTACGAAATCAAGAACAATGATATATGTTTTCTTCTGTCTGATTGACCTTTACTAAAGCATGAAAAACTAATTATGTTTGCTACGCGATGATTATTACTACTATAAATGACACGATTATAAAAAAATCACCACTGAAATTATCACTGAAAAAAGCAATTTTAATCGTATGTGAGAAATCCGCTAGGAAAGTTTTCGACAAATAGGATGGTAAGCAAAGTGAGTTAAAATTTCAGATGAAGTTGAAAGAATGAACGAATAAAATCGATTCACATTTGTTACCCCTGAGGGAAGACGGACATTGGAAGACCGCGACTTCGCTGGACGGTCGAGGTGTCACAGGAGTCACTAGCGAGTGCTGGAGGTCAGCGACTGGCGTAGGAAGGCGGAGAACCGAGTGGAGAGAGGAGATACTTTGATGCGGCCAAGATTCGTCCTAGACTACAGTGCCAGAAAAGAAGAAGAAATAGAAAGAACGAATAAAATAACATCATTTAAAAAAAAACGTTTTTTTTAAAACACACAATTGATTTGTATATGTAATTAAATTATTTTTTATTTGTGCTTATATTTAGATAGTAACTAGGGTCTTCAATCCCGGGATTCCGTCCAATTTCGGGATTGAGGATAAGTAAAAAATTCTCGAAAAGTTGTTGAAACTAGCCAACCGGCCAACCGGGCATTTTTTTTTTAAATCCGCGAAAGAGTTAAAAAAAGTCTCAATTTTTTCATTTTAGGAAATTCGTAGATTTCCAGAGTTTTTATATCGGTTAGCGACCTAAAAAAAATTAAAACCTCTAAATCCCGAATTTCTTCACGATTCTATGGTGAATGATCAATCCCGGGATACCGGGATCCAAATAGTTGTGAATCCTGAAACCCCGGGATCATATAAAGGGATTGGAAGCCTTAGTAGAAACACAATCTAGATTTATAATTTCTGATATGTATACGCCAATTGAATTACTCTCGGTCTGAGATATTTTAGCATCGCTTTGGACAAAGCGATGTTTGAATTTTGTTACAAAATTCCCAATTTATAGGCATAGACAGATGTATCTCATGTCTGAGGTGATTAAGTAAATGACGGATCTCTCGTAATTACATACGCAGCGCTCATCTGTGAAGAATGTCATATTAGAATGTAGGCATTTAGAGCCTTGAGCGCCGCCAACAAATCATAGGCAAAACGGCAATTTGGGAAAATGTGGAATAACAATGCCAGTGATGAATTATTTATAGGACGGTATTCATAAACAATATTTTATTACGTGAAGCGTTTTACGGCGATTATCGGGAATTGATGGTTGGGAAATGGAAACGATATTCGAATGAATCTGTGATTTGTTCTAGTATATTAGAGCTTGTATTGAATATAAGATGTTCAGTACATATTTACTTGGTTAGTATTTAAGAAGAATAACCAGTATGTATATAATGTATTGATCTGTATTTTAACCTCACTGCCAGTTCTATGAAATGTTAAAAAAAGTTTAAATTAAAATCTAAGCTAACTTAACCTACATACATATGTAAGTCCATTTTTTATAATTACGCCTATTGACCAAATTCAAAATAAATCTTCTATGTCTAAACTGACTAAAAAAGTTATGTATGCTGATCAGATATAAGATTTATATCGATCAACTTAATACAATAAAAACAAATATAAAAAATATTAATCTTAACTATGATATTGTATGTCTTTATTTGGTGTCTGAAACCTTTTTGAGAAATATTTTTAGAAACAGTATCCTACGATATATGTATTATGTTTGACATGTTGTACATTATTGAAAATTAGCTTGATATTATCAAACAGAAAAAAGAACGAGGCTTTTTATGTGATGTAAATTGGTAAGATTTATTCATATAATATCAAATCGAATGTAAAATCAAAATGTGTTTTTATACCTGTCGGTAACATTTTTTACGTAAGCTTCAGCATATTGCATTGTAAATTTTAACATTTTCAACTATCAAATCTTACTTCAATGTTTGTTGGCGGGTAGATACATCCAAGTTAAAAGGTATGTGACGCCTACGGGATGCAGCGTGAATTAAATTAGTTAGTCAACTCTGAGGCCACAATCTGAACATTCCTCGCATAACTTAGAAGGACGGGTAGCTAAAAGCTTAGCTAGCCGCTAGAAGTTTCGTTCCTTAGCACCGGGGGAAATCAAAAAACAGCCACAATGTATTCACGTCCGAGAGTTTTATTTTGTTCTACACAAGCGACAATGCCGCAGATAAATAAACACCGGAGCTATTTTCGCCACCTTTGCGAAATGCATTTTCTCATAAGACGGGAGTCTTACGATATAATTAGTAAAACATATTATAAGGACATACTATGTTACCATTATTTATTGTTTATGAAGAAGTACAAACTAAGTTAGAATAGACGTTAAAATGTGATAAGAAATTGACTCACATTTTTACACAATCAGTGGAATAACAAAGTTATCAAATTTTATTTAAACCTAAAAATAAATTTCCACAAAGTTACCACAGAATCCATTAAAAATATTACTGTCGTAAAAATTATTATTACCAGCTTCGTACGGATCGGGTCCACGATTTCATTATGATTTTTAAAACATAAGATCATGCAGTAAACAAAATCAGTAGATAGTGTTGTGATTTATGTATCCTAGGTATTATGCGAAATGAGAAATACGACTCGGAAAATAGTTTTAAATATGTTATCCACAATGAATATTTCATAATAATATATCATTATCTCAATCCACCATTGGAAGAAAATCTGTAACTGAATAACTTTAAATGGCATTGGGAATACTATATTAAATGTAAATATAATTTTAATTTTAAAATCTGAGTGTTAGTGTGTTTTTAACGACTCTGCAGCCCTCGATGTGTCGTTTAAAATGTATGAGACTATCATCACCGTGATATATCAGGTTTTAATGAATTTATAAAACAAATAAATACATATAATACGGAATCTAAAAGCATTGTGGCTGACTGCATGGGGTCTAAATTAATCTCACAAATTCCAACGAAGTAAACGTTAGTGATTATATTTATATTATTAACAATAAATCGATTTGGTAGCAAATTATTCTACCTGAAAATTCAAAATAAAATACGAAATAGTGCGAGCGGAATAATTGATATATACAAAAATAATAGTAATGTTTATACGAACGTGATGTAATATTTTCTAACACACAAAACTTATATCTAATTGTCTGAACGCCAAAACTTTGAAATGTCACGTTATATTTATAAAGCATGCAGAAAATATATTGCAGAATAATGTTGCTGTGTATAATGTGTCCTAATATTGCGACGTGTATTTATTGTTATTCGGATAACGCTAGAGTTGGATAAAAGTTATTCTGATACAAATATAATGGATGCTGGAGTCGTCTGGGTCAAATTTCTATTATTCAACGTCTGGGTATTAAAGGAATGTAGCACACAAGTTGAATATACAAAATTACTATAGTAGGTATAGCAATATTTGCTTAGCGAGCTACTTTTATATGAAGTAACTAACATATTGATGGAATCATATAAACATATCAAAAAGCTGTAAGTATATTAATGACAATATACTAATAGTTGTCCTATCAACTAACTTACATTTAAAATTATTAACATTATAGATATAGACTTTATCCCTTTGAATATTAATATGTTTTTTCAAAAATGAATATTATTATAGGTATATTAGTTATTAAAAATTGGCTGTTAATTTGTTTAAACGTAGATTCTACAAGGCAAATAATAATGTTCAACAGTATTTCGATTGTTTTCAGCAACTTTTATTGGAGTAAAAACACAAATTATCATTTTTATTAATTTCATTTAAATTCATTATAATTGAATTTTACGCGAATTATTATTTAAAAACATGTTTGCATTCTATAAGCTTCCTCGAAAAAAAATTAATGAATATGTGATTTGACATACAATTATAGATTTGCGTTCGGACGCTTATAGAGAACAACATTTTAATAAAAGTGATATCACAATAAATAGAAGACTTTCCAAACAGTAAAATTATTAATTATACATATAAAGGAGACTGTTCAATAAATACGCAGTGGGCCAGGTAACTGGTAAAAATATAAGGTTACGCCTGCGTAATGGACTAAATTTTAAGAGAAAAGGATCTAAAATAAAATCTGATTTGAAAGTGCGTGGTGAAATAAACACGTTAAGTAGTTCGATCATAGTTACATCCATACGGATATCCTAATATACTTAAAATTTAATTAAAAATTAAATAGATTTAGAAAGGTATTTCGATAAGAAAACACTGCTTATTTTTAAGGTTGGAGAAATTCTTAAAACACCTTAAAAAATCTATTATCTATTAATCCAATTATTTTTACAACATATTAAATAAAAAATATGAGTAAATAAAGCTCTTAGTGATTTAAAACCTCCGACTGTATCTAGATACTTAACGACAAATCATTGGAGATTTATCATCATTCGCCATTCAATATGAAGTAGAAAATGTTTGTATTATATATTTGCTGCAGCTTACAAAACTATTCAAAATTTTCGCGAAACACGGCGGAACACAGTTTGGGAAGTCCTGTTGTACACCATAACATATAGTATCAACGTACAGTGGAATCTTTCATAACGAGTTTAATTCGTTCCAGAATCTTACTCGTTATGCAAAACAATTTTTCCCATATAAAACAATGTAAAATACAATAACGCGTTCCATGCCGAAAAAAAATCTTTTTTTTGTACTTTTAACGTGTATTCAAGTAAAATTACATATTTATAATTTTTTAAGGAGCGTAACATCCTGGAATGCTATTTCGATTTGCAAAAAACGATAAAAAATTACTAGTTGATGCTTCTTAATGTACGATGCAACAGTTTCACATGCTTTCAGCTTTTCTTTTAATGCGCCAGAAGATTGTTTCTTTGCTACTACCTCCTCCCCCACTAATAAACTCTCCTCTACAACTTCTTGCTGTGAAAAACAATGCAACTCCATAAGCTTTTCGGTGGTCAGCTCTTGACTGTAGTCTTTCACAAGCTCATCAATATCGTTGTTATCCACCTCCAGTCCTATGGTATTAGCCAAAGACGCAATCTCGCTGACTGAAGACTCCACAGGTACTGTTTCAAACCCCTCAATCACATTCGACAACGCTCCTTGGCAAAGCTTCTTCCAAGCTGAGGAATCTCTTGGTAACACCTTCCCACGCCTTGTCAATCATCTTGAGATAAACAACGATGTGAAAGTGATCTTTCCAAAACTCTGTGTCACTCGTTATGCGAAATATCGCTAGTTAAGGGAGCATTTTTTTCACAATCTGTTATGCTCGTTATAAGAGGTGCTTGTTATGAGAGGTTCCACTGTATTGGATAACTTAGCCATAATCTGCGAAAATCAGTATAATTGTAAATCATTATATTGTCTTCAATTTAGTAGCTATTCCAGTTGGCCAATATGTTGGAATAATCGAACAGAAGTTTTTATTGATTAGACGATTAAAAATCTTTTCATGAATTTGTTTTATTTTCTTCTAGGAAATACAGAATATGATGTTTTATGAATTACGTATCAAACGTTACGGAAAAAAATCATCGACATATTACTCTACACAGCGTTCTCACGGTTTCCTCAGTAAAAGTCATTGTACTGTGAAGCGACGTATTTAATTAAACGAGGTAATTAAAAAAGATGCGATAAAGCAAAAATTCAGGTGAGATTGCCATAATTAATTATCGCAAGAACCTCAATTGAATACAATCCAACAAAATGGGTCGTATAATTATTGCTACACGACATGTATTTTTATGATAAAAGATGCAATAAAAGACATCAAAACGTCAATTGGTAATATTAAATTTCAAGATGATTTTGATTAAGCTACGGCTAAATTTCATGTCAAATCTAACATCCTGGGCCTATTCTCACCACCTATATATAAGAGAAAGTTACTTTTCATATTATAGTAAGTCTACCTTATAATTTCGTAACGTAGAATACGAACATCGACAGTGTAACAAATTTAATCACAATACAAATTCGAAATAACTTAATCATTAAAGTGTTTTGCAATGTAAAACAAAAATCCGTATACTTAAAAATATAAATGCAATATGACTATTTTAAAACACTTTTTGTTGCTGTTGCACTTTTTAAATCCATACTTTTAGCTTGCACGGTAATATGATGGAATCTTGGTAGAATTTGCAGGAGGGTGCCGAAAGCATTATGGAATTACATTTTCACTCGTGGCGTTTCCCTCGACCGACGCAGCAGCGAGGGGAAATTGCTTTGCCCGTTTTTTAGGCAGATTTATAGCCTCAGACACCCTGGGGGTGTATAGGGAGCAGCCCTAAAAGCCTATAACGTGGTCGAAAAAGTCTAGATTAAATTTTTAGACTGAAATATGAATCTAATTTGCAAAAACTAAGCAGCAATTTCGTAAAAACAATTTACGTTTTATTTGATTATCTTATTCAGCAGAAGCTGAAACTATTTATTTCTTTCTATATAGAATAAAGTATTCATGTGTACAATTGTATTATATTAACACAAATATTCCCATCGAAATTTAAAATAAGTTTTGGCGTTATATTTTATAAATATAAATGCCATAACGTTAACATGTTTATGTATATTAAGAATAAAGTTACGCCGAATGTATTTAAAATTAAAATATATGTAGTGAATTTGGTTTAATTAACAATGTATAGTAGTTATTGTCAAATACCAAAATATTTTGATGATAGCCAAGCCGTAGCCGAGTGGTAAATCTATGGGTCATCATATAATTTCAGATTGGCATTCTGTCTGCCATGTTTTAATTGCTTTCATCCTCCTTATCTGATAATGGCGGTTACGTTACTTTTCACATTATAACCTATAACCTATTCGTTTTTGAGTACCTGAATTATAATCAAATATATAATTTAAGTTCATGATATAGGTACACAGAAACATATATTCTTTCCTTATAGGAACTATATTTCCAGGGCAAGTTTAAGTCGCACCTTACGAGAAAAAATACTTATATATATAAGCATAACCTATCGCAAATGTTATAAACTAGAAAAATCAATAAGTACAGTTCACGGAGCGTGAAATTAGATTTATAAAAAAGGCTTCAATGTTCTTTTACGTTTACGAGAACGAGCCTTATCTATTTCATTATAATCCCATGAGCTCAAACCCGAAGAGGGGTAAAATAATCTCTGATATTTTCATCTGGTAGAAGCCTTTGTTTTGTCACGTAATTGATTCTCTTGCCTTTTGTTCCTGAAATAATATTCCCGGGCCGACCTGTTAGGCATTGAACAGCATGATAATATTGGAGAATCACTAAAAAACAATACATGACATTTTATGTATTGCTAATATTCAATGCTCCGTACGTTCTCAATAGATATAAAAACCGCTTAATAGTGGAAATATACATTGAGTACGATGCACCCAGTGGCGGCTCGTCCATACGGACTGCAGAATTGCAGCACCCCCAAGCAAATTGAAAAAAATGTAATATTATGTATGTTGCATGAAAATATCAATATTATTTAGTTTTGTATTTAGCTTGCCCACGCACCGATACATTAAATATATCATACAGTGTGATAATAATATCAGAAATCGACGCTCACGTACATTTTGTACAGTACCGTTTTCGATGGAATATGCTCACATGCGTGAAGGAGGGGCACGGGAGGGGTCTTGGAGTTTAAGCGCTTGGTTCGTACTGCCAGTCTTGCAGTACAAGCGAGCGCAGCGAGTCAGGCGCGCGCGACATTTTCTGAATTTACTGAATACATTAAATGATGACAATTTTTTATTTTGGTAAAATAATATAATTTTTGATATTATAAAATACAATCCAAAAGACATTTTTTTTAATCATCCGCAGCACCCCCAGATATTGTATCCACGAGCCGCCACTGGATCTACCTATATTAACAATACGGCATAAGTCAATTTGACTCAAATTGGTGTAAAGGTTATCTAAGGTAAGGTGACCAGGTTTTGAAAATGTCAAAGGAGGACACTTTTTCTTTTTTAGCTCTTCTGGGGATTTCAAATCCTAAATCCCAGAAATTTGCTGATTTCCCCAAATAACCAACGTGGCACCATTTTTTAGCTCTTCCTGGAATTTCAAATCCTAAATAATCCCAAATTTGATTAAAGGAAGACACGGAGAACAATTTTCCTTAGGGAAGGACAAAGGAGGTCACCATTTTTGAGGACAAACTTTCTAAAAGGAGGAGAATCCTTCTCAAAGGAGGACGTCTGATCACCTTACCTAAGGCAATGTTTGATTATTTTTAAGAATATGAATATATTTGTAAATGTTACTATGAATTTGAAGATAAATTCTCCAACTCTAACTAGATTTGAATATTTTTATGTGTGGTGTAACGAGCAATGAAGGCAGGAAATTAAAAATTAAATCCAAGCAACAGGATTACGAACAGTTAAGAATTCCGTCGGATGTCAATTGCTAAAATCAGAGTTGGTAGACCTATAAACGACTTCACAGTACTGGATTTCAAGATACTTTTATATTAATTAAAGATAGAAATATGTATTGGAGATTTCGCAGTGTTTACGTATTTGAATGCTTTTATCTAATCTCACCAAACAGATAATCAATATAACCTCAATGGATAATGTTACAACGCAAGAATATATAATATTATACTATTTCAAATAAACCTTATACAGGTTACTAAACAAACTTTAGATTAATTGATTTTAACTTTAGCTCGGGTAAATGACGTTATCTCTAATCATGTAACTCCAATTTATATAAATCCTCCGAAAGTTGTTCATCTACGACCCTTGGCAGGTATAAATTGGGTCGAGCAAAATGAATTCATAGTAATAAAATAAATAAATTTATCAAATTTATGGAAGCTGAATGCTACACGAAAATATTTTTTACGATCAAAGTTCAATACATAAATGATAGAATGTCGCAGGCAAATTGTATCTATGTATAATTTCAATTTGGTATTTTATTCGATACCTGCTGCATATTGATTTGAGTGTTTTTTTCCACAGCACTCACTTATGTGAAAAGCTATATCAAAATTTTGATAGATAATGCTACCGTGTTTGAGAGCACGTGTTTGCCCCCGAGGGAGTCATTAAATTAAACCACGATTTTGCATTCCTCGAATTTTCAGATGTTTCTGTAGATATCCCAAACGTTTATCCAGTGGGCTAGCAGTGAAGATATTAATTACAACCAAACGTTTTTCAGCACACTGACTATCGAATCTATTACGTTTGTACTTCAATGGCGGGTGGATCTGTATTTATTTATAAATTCTATAGAACAAGTAGATGAGTATACGCATACAGTTAGAACATGTATACTGAAAGTAGTAATGCAAAAAAATAATGCTTATATCGTATAAACATAATTATACTTCATTGATTACCACAAACCAGAACACAGTGTCTTCCAAACATATTATACAAATATTGAAATTTGAAAAGGAAATTCAAATATATGACATTAGTATGCATAGTAAGAAAAATTAAAATATTGTTGTAAATGTATGATACAACCTATTTTAAGCAATCAAATAACAAATATATTTGACACGTATTATTCAATATAGTTAGACTTGTTAAAAAAATATATTGAACCTTGAAAAAGATTTTTTGTGGTACGCATGGATTACATTTAACTTCTGTTAATATATAAAAAAGGACAATTATTAATTATTAAACTTTGTAATTTTATTAATCGTGAGGCATTAACATAGTTACATACCAAGTGGAAATTTTTCAACACTATAGTCAACTATGGACTGCATGAAACAAGTTGATCCCTATCATTCCTGACAGATATTTGAAAGACTATGAATATTCATACGACACTGCTAGAATTGTATAAAGCGGTAATGGGCAGTTGTGGGCCAAATGCTGAGCACCCCAAAGAACGTTGTGACAGAAGTGGGACAAAAAATATTCATGTTTTATTTTTCAAATTAAGTTTCAGATTAAAAAAGACTGACCGCAAGAAATTAATTCGAGTTATTTTGAAAATAAATCAGATAGGTGTAATAGATAAAACAATTATAATAATTAATTGAAACAGAAAGAGATTCATTTCACTCAACAGCCTTAACCCCATAACACGAACGGCATAAAATACTATTCAAAATCAGATCACGTGAAAGCGAATGAAAAGCAATTTAATTTAAGAATGGACATTGTTCTTTACTTCATAATAAACAACGTTTCAGCGCGAAAAACGCACTGGCTCTTGATGATTGCTTTCCCGCGGTGTAATTTATGTATTTAGAGACTAGCGCCCTTGAATATTTTCAACGTAGAATCATGGCAGAACCGTCGAAAACAATACAAAATACTATAATAAATTCATCGCATAGTTCGCGTCGGATTCGTTCCGGTTCGTTGCATTGCGTCCGATAGCTCAACGATTCGCCGCGTGGGCAGGTGCTAATGTACCTGAATGAGTCACATTTGATGAGCATGATGACTGTGATGATGAGTAATTATGTGTTCTTTGCAAAAATACGGAATACTGGTCAAGATGGTAGCATGGCAGGTTATGAATATCAGCAAAGATGTTGAAAAAATTACAACACTTTCGCCGAGAGTTGTATAATTTCCCCATATTTCGTTTCATAATTTTAGAAAAAAACATGTATTTGAAACTATTGGTTTTATTTATTTAAATGATATCTATTGTATTTAATTGCCATTTCTGTGAACTTCATTGGCTAGATTCAGTCTGATACTAAATCACTCTTCATCAGAGTTTCGTCTATCGGCATCGTTATTATTAGGATTGGAAGAAAGGCTGTGAAAGAATTTAAATAAAGACTGGAATTATATCCTGACTACATTGATTACAAGTGAGTTAAATATGTGAAAACTACACAAATAAATTAATATAAACAATGTACATATTTTGACCGGGGTTTTCCAGTCACCAATCAACAATTCGTGATTTCCTTTGATGATAATACATTAAATATCTGATTTTGGTACCGGAAAATTAAGTGTTGTAATAGCATAGAGATATACATTTTAGATACATTAAAGTTAAACTTAAAACGAACACTCGATGACAAACTTACTGTTTTTGAAAAACTACTTCGTTGTGATGATTTATTTAATTTTCAACTGGTCTATAAAATATTTAAATGCCAGTAGAATATCATATGTGTTGACTGAAGATTAATTTACACTTGGTTAGCGTGCGATTCTTTCACGGTAAAAAAAAACAATGGGCAAGGTGAAAACAGCGATTAGATTGTTGCTGTTGTAAAGCAAGTACCGACACTTAATCATCATCATTATCTTTACCTTTTTAATAAAATCTTCAGTATACCACGGCACCACACGCATAGTAATGTAATGGATCTAAGTTGAGAAAAACGATGCACTTATTTTGGCTCAGTAAAAAACAATCGAGAAGCAGATACGCTTTCACACAGATCTTTTGACATTTCGTTTGGAGCCTGGGGACTGTGGGAACTTAGATTAGAAATTGTTGATTGTTTAACATGAAAATTTCGATTTTGTTAGTTTTGAATATGGAATCGAATCAAATTAGCCCATTAATTAAAAATTAAAGTTATAGTTGTAGTAACGCCGTTAAATATGAAATTACCAGATAATTATTGCGTTTTTTTCTCTACCATGTAACGTTTTCAAATAAACTACTTTAACAAATAAAAAACCAATTTTATTTTACATGGGTTTGATATCTAAATAATCCTCTTTTGATAACAAAAATAACATACTGAGAATAATTCCAATTGAGTAGATTAAAAGTGGACGATCTCAAAAAAAATCTTGGAATAAATAAACATCTCTTCTCTACGTTTTAGGACAATGATTAATTTTAGTCAAGCCCACCCTTTTCTAATATTTATTTTCAATTATCTAGTATTGATATTCATTACCTGGAGACGGTCAGGTTAGATTAATCGACATAATTATTTCCTATATTATATATAATAACACTACACTGTTTATGTTATTATAGATAGTGCTAAATAACCATGACTAAGAATATCATTGCCAAGTAAAAGTTGACAAAAACATATATTTGAACCAAAAACTTGTTGTATCTAATCGCAATCCATTAAATGGTAAATGTTCTCATTAAATTTCTATAGAATAAATTACCATAAGCATTATCATATTCTTAATTAGGATGAGCCAATTGGATATTAATCGATTTTGCCTTTAAGTACACACTCATTTCCGACCCTTCTATAAGTGACAATTTGGAATGCTATTTTGGGAAAATATTGGTAGTTCCATCCTTATTAATTTTCTATTTAACATATCCAATAAAGGCCAAGATGGAATCATTGATATAATTATTTTAAATACCGTTTTGATAGAATAACGTAACTAGTAAATTCCTTTTCAACCATAACTGTATAAAAGCTTTGTTTGTGATAATAATTATATAGCTACAGTAATTTTGTTTTTTTAAGGTGGTTACCGTATACTTATTTGGTGATTTCATAGAGGATTATCGTATAATGATATGTTGATGTGACTGATGAGTCACGAAAAGAAATTTATTCGCAAATTATACAGGAACACAATGATGCGACGAATTAAAGGAATTGTTTTCATCATTTTAAGGAGTGTCGAATGGTAATTATCTTGGAGCTGTGTAAACATTTCATTCAGAAATAACGTTAACAGTAATTATTCACAAAAAACAATGCTTCAATAACTAGTAATATCCTACAAATACATGCCGAATAAGATAATAATTATCAATATTGGTACTAACAATTAACTTCGACATACAAAAAACTGAAATTCAATCTGTATTGCATCCTACATAGTTTGCGGTGTCATTTCACATGTGATCTATTATCATTGCAAATAAAAAATAAATTGAGTACGTACATAGAAACAAATAAATTTTTCGATTAAATTATCTATAATTTAGTGCAATCAATAAGTGAATAATTTATTATCGCCATCGGCTGAACAGAATTCTATAATTTTACTATATTAAAAAGACAAATCGTATTGTATACTGTAACTCTTAACCTTTTAGCTGCCGTAGATAACTAATAGTAATTACCTAGCCCACCAGCTATAATTTTCAACTATTAATTTAATTAGTTATTGACGAGATAACTCGTTTCTGGCGTGTTGAGCACTGTTTTTTACGAGATATCTCGCCTGTGACAGCCATCGAGTTAAGCTATGTGGAATTGTAACAAGAGTTTTCTAAGATAGATAGGCGACGATGCAGTGGTGGACTGCCAATACGTCAACAAGGGGCTCGCTTAATATCAAAGTAATTTATCAGTCATATGCAATTATATGCAATACTTTTAAATAAGCAAACGATTGTTACTTAATACACTTAAAATATGTAACAATATGCAGTTTACCATAAACTAATCAATGTCAATGGCTAAAAATGTACTACTGTGTATACTGGAAGCTGTCGTAGATAGTATATGTCAGAAATTGCAGTTATGTACTAATTTGATCTGAGAATATTGTTTTCTATTAATTTAACAAGGAGCTCGCCGGCCGTGGTAAAATCTAACAAGGGGCTCGCGCGAGCCCCTTCCAGCCCACCCCTGCGACGATGGGTATGTATTGTACAGATAAAATAGGTTATGTATATATTTATAATAAAAAAAATCAACTCAAAACAATTTGTAATTTTATAATAGAAACATTTTCTTTGCTGTATTCTGTATCATCGAAGCCGTATGATGATGATGAAGCAATCGAGATTAGAGTACGGCTCTCTAGGAGATGCATAAAATAAACAGTTGAATGATCAAAAGTGCATTAAAAGATATGATATTGATGAATAGAATAAAATTATATTCCGAAATTAAATATAAACCATCAATAAATTAAATAAACCGTTACGAATCGGAATAGTTACAGTATATGTACCTATGATTTTTTTAAATACGTAAACTTTTTAATGTGTTATTGTTATCACTCATAAACTAAAAGATTTGAAATATTAGTTCTGCCTTTTTAATCTAACACATATACCTACCGATGAAAATTTGGTAACAATATTATTATAAGGTGTAAGGAAGGGGAGGGGTCCTTAAGTATGCAGAAATTGTAATTTACAGAATAGCAGTAATAAATGGCTCCATTAGAGGTGAAATGAGCCAAGATTCTACACGTCTTAAACTTAAAGTGAAGTAACCTCAGGTTATACACATTGCAATAGTGTTATCTCCGTAAAATAAAAATAGGCAAAATACCAAATAAAGACGTGTTTGTACTTTAAAGGTTCAAGAAAAAAGTTTTACCATTTTACTAGCTCACTTCACCTCTTGAGGACCCAAATAAGGTGTTTAAAAAATTGCATAATACTTACATGTTCTATTTTAATCGCGAATGTATGTATTTGTTAACTGAGCACAAACTACACACAAAAAAATATTAAATAATTGTTTATAGCTTAACCAAAGTAAGCTAAAATATATTTTACACTATTTAAGAATTATTGTAAGCACGTCAATTTTAATTTAGCAACAAAAATTAAGATTTAAAAATATATATGATGTCACTGTCTCGCCGCATACTCATCCCAACATAGCTTATAATTAATGAGTTAAAGAATAAGATCTACGAGTGGTATTTAGTATTAATATAAATGTACACAAACTTTTCATTCACAAAATAAATGCCACAAATACAAAACAATATCACTTAGAACCAAAGTTTATGTTCATAAAACTTATAAACTTAACAACATTAACACGAAATGTTTCTTTTGTTAGTTGGTATGCATTAATGATATAATAAAACTGGTTTTTAAACACTAGTCATCTTTAAAGTTTTGATTTTATCTTTGCAAGTTTTATAACTGAACTCGTGATATGTCAGTGTACTCTTGTTTATTTGTTGTCGGTTGCCATGCAACAACGCGGTAAATCCAAAGGTATTTAATTCACAAAACTTTTGTGCTGACACAGACGTCGCGCTACCGTACTCGACAAGAGCTGGATGCGAACTAATTTTCCGAGAGACGAGTGTTGCCACAACGTCGCTTTTGGTTTGGTTGTCGGATAGCTGTTTTTACGAAATTTCTATTTTGAACTATGTATATAATTATAATTACGTTTTTCTATGTTAATATACCAGGGCTGTGGAGTCGGAGTTGGAGTCGGAGAAATGAGCGGTTCGAAATTTTCTTAAAAAATATATTTAATTATGTGTGTTCAAACAAAATAGTCCAAAGTTGTTGTATGCTTGGCTGACTAAAGATGAATGGATGGAATACATATCGACTGTGGAAAGGAAAAAGGACGTAACCCACAGTTTTTCAAAACAGGTTTTTTTCGATATACACAATGTATCAAACTTGATACACATTCTACCAAAAGAATGCAAGCTGCAAATGCCAAATTAGTATCTAGATTTAGCTTTAAGTTAGTAAATACCAGGGCCGTGGAGTCGTCAAGAAATAAGACGACTCTGACTCCGACCATAGCTTAAAACACGTCTTTAACTATTTTTTAAAGCTTAGTGGCATGCAGTGTCGCCACTTTCGACCCAAGTGATTTTAATGTACATTATTTTAAAAGGACTCGAAGTCATTAGTTTTTTTCGAGTCAGACTCCACGACTCCGATTCTGTCACCGACTCTGCAGCTCTGCTAAATAGACACAGCAATGGTGATTTTTTCCTAAATTTAAAATATAAAATCCACTAAAACACTAAGTATAGATATAATTGTATTTAAAAACCAAATAGAAAAGTTTTACCGTTTTACTTCTTGGCTAACTACACTTCTCAAAGACTTTTATATATTCTTTAAAAATTTGCAAATAAACCTTTTGTTTTCTGAAATTGGACACATTCGATAAATCAATTTATATAACCAAATTCGAATCCTATTGATCAAAATTCATTTACAATACCATTCAAGAAATTTGCAAATTCTTATCTGATATTTTTAAGTTAAAAAAATATTAGTTTCAAACTATGAAGCCGAATTAATTGAAAAACATAATCTTCAATGAAGATAAAATCATGTGATATCTCTATAAACTACAAAACTCATTTTATATCAATACAATTGTTGTTTTAGATCTTTTGAACACTCATTCATTAAAAAAATAACGAATTCAACAAAAAAATGTCGCTGTTATTTTAATTTATTGCTATAAATTTGATATATATTGTATCAAATGAATATTTGTGGTCGAAACATCTTCTAGTAACGCCACTTAAAATCTAGGTGATGTGAATTAATAATTCATGAATTAATTTTATTAATTGAACAGCAGTCATTTAAAAATATTTTTTTCATTTATAAATTATTTCTTTAATAATATAAAATCTGGCAACATTACAGCAGGCCGATCACTTCCAGGTATTTCAAACTTTTGTAAGTGATCAGAAGGTACTCACGCATTGCATCTAATGAATGCGTTTATAGTTCATCTCCATTTACTTTATTTATTTTATGCAACACTTACAATAATATTTTTAACTCTACATTAAAATATATGTAATAATACATTATATTTTCCATGCAATTAAAAGAGTGGTGTAAATAGTTATTGTACATGTCCTAGGCTGAAACTATTGGCTTCTGCAATAATTTTAATGTATTGTCACTACTCACCCTTATCAGCAAGGGTCAAGAGAGTTAAAAATGAAAACATATATTTGTAAATATTTCAATCTTTTTAAAGATCTTAAATATAATAACAATCAAAATGTATAAATTATTTTCCATCCGTAAAAATGGTGAGGATAGAATATCGATTACTTTCAGTGCTTTCCTAGCTATATTTTTATTTCCGTTTCCTCACTTGAAAAAGAGGTTGAGCGGTTATTTATATATCAATCAGTTTTCGGAAAGCACCTGTGTTGAGTACTTGCTAGACAAAAAAACAATAATAGTGTCCAAAAAATCATCATTGATTTGTGAGTTTTTGTTAGCTAAGACTGCTCTGGTGCGTTTCTGACGCAGATCATTAATGAATTATTTGAATGATACGTATTTGAGCTTTGCAATACCTGGCATGTGTGACAAGGCGTTACCTGGGCAGACATGACGTCGCTGTCGTCCGATTGCGGTGTTCTCACTCAGTGCTGGTATTTGTGTTTATTTTTTCTTTCAAAACAACCGAAGGTAAACTTCTGAAGCAAGTTATCACGATTCGGGTCCCAATAACACACGAGGACTTTCTTGACACCGCGTTGGATTGCATAATTCATTTTGGATATATGTATTAAATTAATACATTAAATCTTTCAATAGCATTTTCTGATAATTATTAAGTGTAGAAATAAAAATTAAATACATTTCCATCAATGCACAAAGTTATTCTTTGGTATACTGTTATGGACAAAAAAAATATAAACGAAATTGGTTTATTTTTATTACTGAAAATAATTAAACTGATGATATTTACAAAAGAGTTTGGTCAATCATAATACAAGCGAATAAATATCACATTTGTGACATTCTTATAAAAAAACAATGTATCAATATTGAACTTGAGTTGGTTAAATCTTCCATGTTCTAGGTATTGAAAACAGCGACAATAATCTAAGGCAGTGTTACTCAAATGCTGGTCTATAGACCTGTGCCGGTCTGCGGGCCGGAGAAAACTGGTCCGCGCTCAATTATGTAAATATGTATATTGTTACTTATGTATTTATAAATTATTTATTTAATTTACGTAATAATTCCGGTCTCCAGATAACACTGAAACATATACACTGGTCCACATCCCGAAAGTGTTTGATTAGCACTGATCTAAAGTTTCAACTTTCAAATCACCAGCAAAAAGGTTCAAATTATCAGCGAATAACAAAATCTTAATTAATTATAATTCTTAGTCGCAATCTTAGACTGATTCTATACACTATACAGTAACTATACCAATGAATAATGTCCAGCTATGACAGTAAATATTTAAAAACACAGGTTCCACAACATATTAAATTAAAATCAACAATATGTACATTAAAAAAGTAAGTTAATATTTTTTTCATTCTATTTTTACGTAATACATATTACACGTCCATTTTAAAAATGAAAAGTTATAGTCCATAATAAATTACTGCCTCATGAAAATGCGAATGCTAATAACTGATGAAATACGACGAAAATTTTCATTTGAAAGTTCGCAAAATAGTCGTCATACCTATTGTGTGATTCAATTATCATAAAATTTAAAAAAAGACTACAGTGTTATTAAAATGAGAATGCTGCTCTTAGCTTGATTAACTGTGGCCCTTGATTCAGTGCGTCATCAAAATTGGCAAAAACATACTACCAGATATTTGCATAATTTTTATTATGATTAGATCTACCAGCATATTATATTTTTATTTCCTTTTTCCATTGTTTGAATATTCAGACGGTATGGAATTAGTATATTTAACTATTTTTCCTGGTCTTGACCCTTGGGTAACTAATATTGATTGATTGTATTACTGAATTGGCTATTACTATACTTGGTGGTGGGTTATAACATTATTTCAGCAGCACGTCATCGTCAGAGATATGGCTAATATATGGTTTGTTTTTGTGTTATTATCTGTAGACTTTGTCTATACATTTTATAGCAAGAGCTCTTTTAACTATATTGTAGATAATTATGTCATATTAATGGAATACCCACACTCACTGCATTGGGTAACGGGCGATAGTTAATTAGGTTTTTATAAAAAATCTTTGGTGGTATAATTAATCGTTCAAACCGTCAAAGAAAATTTATGAAACATGAAATTGGCGATTCGGCAAATATAGTTTCACATATTATAGTTTATTAGTAAGATGGCTTCAATAATGATGTATTAAGGTATAATTTTCAATTGTGTACATTACTATAATTATTTCCGTATTGACGCAATGGAATATATTCTCAATTCAATGTTGAAATTTTAAAAAAAAATGCCGTCATACTTTTATGAAGTGTACTGGTACGTGTCATCGTTCTTATCACATCTTCACTCATGATGGTACGTTAAAAGGACATAAATTGCAGAATATGCATTCATAACAACTATGTAATTATAGTGAAAGTCCGATTCTACGTTATCGTAGGGACCGTAATAAAGCAACGAATAATGCGAGAAACCTATAATGTGGGAAATCTTTAAATAATACCAAAAATGTTTAATTTTTAACTAAGTTATTTATTTATTTCACTTTTTTATTAAGGAATATATAATTTTATTCTTTTATTGCTTAAAAAAAATTGACAGACACCCTTCAAATTCGCGTACTTTTCTAAGTTATTTTTTTTGCTATGGCGATTTGTTTTTCTCTTAGATTTTTTTCAACGCCTTGAATTTTTTTCAGTTTCTCAGCTAGAGATCTAGTTTTCTTCATTTAGGCATTTTAGTTTTGACTTTTGAGTAAGAAAAGTTCGCTCAACCTGATGCGATGTATGAGACTATTAATTGTGAGCAAAAAAATAAATATTCAACAAAAACGGTCAATCAGGATATTAATTGAGACGGGACGGTAATATTTAGTTAGATGATCGATCAAATTATTAAACATTGTTACTGCGGGGTCTCGGTCGAGTAAAAAATAAACGATCTATGCAAAAAAACGAAGATAGCGAGAACGGAAATTTGGTGTTCCACAGAAAAAAAACGAAACGAGATGCAAGGCAAGACTTTTTATGAGAAATATACAAGTGAAAGTATCTATGTAATCGTATCACAAAATAAGGTACACAGAAAACTGATGATAAACTTATTTCATAATGACTGAATCATGATTACTCAATTTCTACACGTTCTACTTGTGAATCAATTGTTGATTGTCTTTAAATACTTTTAAACTAATTTTTATGTCAAAAATAATAATGGATTTTATATATTTTTTTGTTTCGCGGTTACAAAATGATCAATATCTAAAACCAATGAAGAAATCGCGTATAGCTGTATTAAAGTTAGCAATCTCCGAAAAATAACGAGAGTATAAATATTCAGGAGGAGTTTTCCGAGAAAAACTGGGCCTGTTTTCTATGAAATGAGTGGAGGCTATTTCTCATTAGGGTGCGGTTTCCACCTGCTTTAACGCCACGAAGCCTGAAGGGGTAACACAACTGAGCTCAAACAATTCACACATTTTAACTGGCATTGAGTCAGTGGAACTTTATTATAGTATAGTAAAAATATATAAAAAAATATTTAGTTCCACTAGAATGATGTAATAGATTCATCACGTAATCGTTGTATAGCTGTAGATTTTTTACAGTGCTGTTATTTACCTTAATAAATATTGGAGTTTGATATGCCCCACATGATGTCAACCAGTCAACCAAATTCAACTTAAGACATTCGATTAATTCGGACAATCATCGTTATGTGGATTACTCTATCTTAGACACTCATTACTCAACGTGGAGTAGATAAAACCCGCCCGATTTCATCCGCCCGCTGTGATCTAGTTCAGTGCTTCCCAAACTTTTTCACGCCACGGACCCCTAAATCTGAAAACAATATGCTGACCCCCGATTTTTTTTATATTTCAGATGTTCATATTATATTACTAAGAATGTAGAAAGAATGAAAAATTTCGCGAACCCCCGCGAAAAACCTGCGGTCCGGACCCCAGGTTGGGAAGCACTGATCTAGTTGATTAGAGCTTGCTCTATTTATCAGGCGGGTCTGGGCTTAATTCCCAGTAAGATCAAAGGCAAATTGGATTTTTTTCAAGACATGGGTGTTTGTGACATCAATTCTCCTTGAGTTAATCTCATGTGATTTTCAAAAATTCTCGAGTATGTATATCTCGTATGATCTTTCAACTTCAAAATATTTGACACACAGGCATAAGCTGTAATGTCAAATATTTTTTTTTAATTAAAAAAAAAATATTCTATTACGGATTCTCGATACTTACTATGAAATAATTGGTACACGACTTTCATTTTGTTTTTCTTTAATCATCCTGATCAAAAATATTTTTACATACGCTATCGGGCCAGTGCAGCTCTGAATTAGGATAAAAGAGAATGAAAGGTCAATTTATTTGTAAAATTATTAGCATGTATGGAAATTACGTATGGTGGTGGGACAAAAAATGTGTACATTAATTATTCATGATAAAGGTGTTCTAAAAGTAATAACTGTTCTGTTATCTGAAAAAGTGTAATCGCGTGAATCATTGTCGTTTTCTTGTATCATACAATTATAAAGATTATATATAGATAATGAAACATTCAATAAAGAATCGATATTACATTATATGACTTTGTTTAAGTTAACACTGTATATATTCAGATAAACATATTTTTTCTATTTTTTATTTTGTGTGCCATATTGTAATATGAGATAACTATGTCCTCGTTATCAAATTGTCTAAGGCCGTATTTAAAATAACAACCCAAACTGAGCTCCGCCAAGCTCTCCCCCACATCATTAACATACGAGTCGGCTAATGTCAACATGTTACACGTAAAGGGGTAGTATAAAGTAATGGTTGGCTCATAGCTTATACTGTTTCTAGATATCCACCCCTATTAAATCGAGATTTAGATGCAAGCCTGAAAAAATATGAAGTTGCGGCTATTACTGTTTTCGTGATATTACGATGAAGAGCTCCTTGGCCATTTACATCTCATATGAAGAAGTTTTAAGATGAGCAAACCAGTCCAGATAGCTTATTGCGACGACCAAATGTACAATATCTGCATAATTCGCTTATACTTCTTAAAATGATAAATATGTACTAATTTCTGACAGCAAAGGAGTAAGTAAATGATTACACGGAGAGAAGAAGATGAGAGAAAATAAAATGGTGAATATTCGCTATGTTGGATAAAAGTATTTAATTGAAATACTGAAAAGAATAAGTAGTTTTCAAATAGGGCTTCGAACCGCTATTTTTTTCGTTCCGATTCAAGTAAAAAAAATATATCGGTTCGATTCCGGTTTTCGTTCCGGAAAAAATAACGATTGTTTAGGTTTTCGGTTCAGCTCGAATCCAAAAAACCCAGAAATTTACCGATTTACCCAAAATACCAGCGTGACTCGTTTTATTTTTTTTTAGCTCTTCTGAGACTTTCGAATCCAAAAACTCAGGAATTTTTGGTTTTCGGTTCAGTTCCAGTTCGAAGCTCAGCTAATAGGCACCAATTAAATACATATATTACAGTATATATATATATATGAACGGACGACATTTCATCTTGAAAAATACTCCCATATTCGTAATTACTGCCTATAACATAATGTTTTTGTATTTTTAGTGTGAATTACGAATTTCCTGTCTAATTTACAATATTATTGAATAAAGAAATATAAGGTTCGATATAAATTTATACTAAATAATTGTTACCTCGACATATCGACCTGTAATCGGTAGAACAGCATAAGTGACAATTCATAAATTTTCCAGGAATGGTCTGGTTTTAATCATAACAGAAGGATATAACTTCCTTTCGTAATAAGTTCGTAAAAATAATTCCTTAAATGCGGTTAGTAATATTTAGTCAATTAAAGTTTCTTTTTGCGAGCTTATTACGAGATGAAGTTAAAAAAACAACCATCTCCTGTAAAATTTATAAATTGTCCCTTAAGTCGTTCTGCCTATAACGGGTCGATATGTCCAATAAATTGACAATAGGTTCGTCAAATTTAATTTATTGTTGGGTGTATGGATTTTTTTGTACACTTATGTACTATTATGATTTTTTCAATACATATAAAAATTATCAAATATTTTATTAATGGTATTTAACTGCTACAATCGACAACAATGTGTAATAAAATTATTAACTCTGGAAGAAAAGAAAGTTGGAAGGTATACAGTTTTTATAATACTCAATCCACGCAAAACAACTGGATATTATATTCGAACATACAGGGCTGGCGCCACCATTCAGGCAAACTAGGCAACTGCCTAGGGCGCAAGCCATTAGGGGGCGCACAAATGGAGTATTAAAATCAATTTTGTATAATCTAATAATAATAAATAATGGTACGTAATATTTTATTTTGATGTTTGTATTTGTTCGTTGTAATTATGTGCTTTATTATATATGATTCGAAAAAGAGAGGTTGAGCGGCTGAGTAACAAACAGTTCACGTAGAAAAACTTCATTTGAGGTATCTCCATTAAGATGCTATATGCTCCACATTGGTGGCGGATATGGATTTATCGAAAAAACATATTTCCAATGATTCATTAATTCGAAAAAAAATTGGACGATTTGTTAAAAAGGGGGCGCGCCAATAACTATTGCCTAGGCCCTAGGGCGAAAAATAACCTAGCGCCGGCGCTTGAACCATGTCATATTGCGTCGGTACTTGGTATCTAATGCTAGTTTGTGATAACTTTGAAAGCATTTAAATTACAGCGTTCAATCAACGAAATCGTCCAATAAAGGAGTGTTCAATCGAGATTCGGGGACGTGTCATTAAAGTGCATTCCAATGAAGGTGACGTATGTGACTGATACTCAGTGATGTACCGAGAATTTATACTATGGTATATAATATAATTTAATAATAATATATCTGTCGATTACTTGGGAGTGATATCTATTATGATCCGTAATGATTATGGGTAATAAATGTAATAGGCAATTAATAATTATTACCATTAGAAACTACCTGTTGGCTGCAGCGCTAGCTTGCTGTTCATTATTATTATTATTGTTGTTTCAATGGAATTTTGTTAATGCATATTTGGATTAAAGGTTGCTGAAACCATTCATTGTAAAGTAATTTGTTATTTCAATTTTTATTTGATTTCTTAACGCATTCTAGAAAAAATAAAATTACAATAATATTTACCATCAATATTTAAATTAGTGTTGGTAAATAAAAAAAAAACTATTTTATTTAAAGCAAATCTTTTGTCAACTTCATAATTAAATAAAAGAATGTACGGACGCCAAATTATACTATTTCTATACTTATGTTTTTCTGCCGCCTGCGTGGTCGAGTGGTCAACGTCGTTGGCTACGGAGCTACGCTACGGAGGTCACGGGTTCGAATCCCAGTACGGGCAGTTTTATAAATTGATTTTCAATTGATTTATGAATTTCTGTTCAAAGGCATGGATGTATGTGATGTCTTGAATTCCCCCTCCCACCCATTCTATCCTATGAACGGGGCGTATGAAGAGCGATTAGCTAGCCACTAGTCCTGTCTTAGCCCTTTCTCTCAGTAACAAGCAGTTCTCGTAGAAACAGTTTTTAACGAAGTAGAAAAAAAAATGTTTTTCTACTTCTTTAAAACTTATTGGCATCGGATGACCCGTATACGAGTCTTTTCGCCGGTCTGACTGACGCGTTGAAATATATACATCCAATGCGAAAAATGTTTTAGATTCTCTACAGAGATGGCGTAAAAAATGTTTGATGCATCATTTAAAAAATAAAATACTAAAATATATGCACAAATATTTTTTTTATTTGGTGATTTCGGCGATGAAAAATCAGCAGACAGTTAAAATATAACTTAAAAAATAGGCCACCAAAATATAAGCAATTGTAGGCTAAAAATAAACTTTTATATTTTCTAATTCTGTTGTGAAATAAAATAAACAGGAGCACATCTATATTTGGCTTGTTATTTATTACTTTTCCGAAAAAAAGGTATAATTCTATATCAAATAACCGATTTTCTATATTAAAAAATACAAAAGGTTGAGTATCACAAATAAAAGCAGGGTAAAATATATAAATTATTATGCAACAAAGTGTTGTACAACTGGTGTCCAAATTGTTTTTTAAAATGTCATACAGTTTTAAAGTTATACTTTTTTTACGAAAGTACCTAGCTTTTTGCACAATTTCGCAAAAATGCCCCGTAACCAGGTTGGCTTTCAGGTAAAAATGCCCCGATGCGAATGAGTTAACATTTGTACTTGTTTGAAGCACATTTTTTTAATCAAAAATCATACTTAATGCCATATTGATGTTAAGTAATTTCAAGTAGTGATATCAGCAGTTTATCTGTAATTATTACTGTTTAAAATGTATTATCTGATTTATTCGTATAAGCTCAGATATATTTATTTTTGATATAGATTTATTGTATCAAGATAAAAATAAATACCCCTCTTTGCATCACCGTCGTGACGCTACTGAGCGTATACAACAGGTCATACACCGTGGTTTCGTATTACAATATTGAATCAGGGTCAAATCCTGGACATGAAAAATACATTTGCCGATTGATATCAATGTACAGAAATAATAAATAAAAGTTAAATATAGAGTTTGGTCGGTACTTTAATAAATTAAATAAAAGTTTAATAGTCATCCGCTACTTTTGTTACTAAACTATCCCTTAATATTTTTTGCTCGATAAAATCACATATCGAACGATCATTATGGTGTGTATTTAGATTTTTCGAACTATGTTTACTTAAGGGACTATTTCAATTATATATATAAAACAAAGTGGGGTTATTTACACCACGTATATCTCGAGAATTAGACCACGGTTTTCAATGATCTTTGCTTTATTAAATTTGTATGGGCCTAGAATAGCAGAATAAGCATTAAAACATCGGAAAAATATCACGAAAAAGAAATTATAAAGAAAATAAATATCTCAGTACAATACGTTTTTTTAAATTTTTCGAATCGAACGCGGAACATGACGTATGCAGTTTATGCTTAATACACTAGGTGGCGTTGGTTGTAAAATTCATTTGTTTCATACTTTGAATTAGAGATGTACCGACGAACTTGGACGAACGTGTCAGAATTTCGAAACTAAATCTTCAATATCCATTTAAAAAAAAAACTTTTAGGAATTTATGTTTCATGTTCATCACCGTCGCTAAAATATATACTGAAATGTGAAAAGACGAATGAAAGTACATAAAATCAGAAAGTATGTAAAAAAAAATCAGTATACTTTTCATGTATATATTATATTGTTATTGAATACTATCAAATCATTATTTTATTTTTGATCCCCATCTACAGTCAATCCTGTTTTTATGCAATTTCAAAGTAATGCGGTTTTTTAGAAATGCATTTTTTTAAATGTACCATATTTTACGATATATAAAAATGTTAAATATTACATTGAGAGCATATATCGTTGTATTTTGGATAGAATAGAGAGAATCATAAACACAACCGACATTTGAAAAAAAATACGATTTCGGACTGTTTAAATCATGTTGCACCTGCCATCGCTGAATTAAGGCCACTACTTAGGTGTGTTACAGTCGATAAAACCATTGAAACATCGGTAATATCAGCTGAAATGATTACTTTAGCACACGAGCTTGGTGAAGAAAGGCTTGATACCTTAAGCGAAAATTATATCGACGAATTACTTACAGATAAAGCTATAAGTGACAAAGATGTCAATAATTTAAATTTAATTATTGACAAAAAACCAGAAAACAATGACGAACTGAAAGAAATTCTGCGATCATTCACTGCGAAAATAATTGAAGAAGGTCTCCGACTTTTCAGTAAATTAGAAGATCATTTCTTTCTAAATGATTAAAATTCTGATCGCGCATTCAAGTTTCAACGATAACTTTAAAAAAATTATATATGGGTATAACCAGTGCTTTTTTTTGTTGGTGCCGGAACGCACTTTTTTCGAGCATTTTCTAAGAAGGTATATTATTTATTATATATTCGAATATCATTTTGATAGAATTAATGACGGCTTTTCATATAATGCTTAGAAAATAAAACAAAATATACATATTTAAAAATAGAAAAAATAAAATTAAACATTTATTAAAATTTCGAGAAAAAAAGGTGCCGGAACGCCGTTCCGCCGCGTTACAGGGTAAAAAAATCCCTGGGTATAACAAACTGCATAACCAATTAATTATCGAAAAAGAAAATCTGAACAAACTCTGATCACTAATTTTATTGTTAGAAAACAACCATACCATGTGTGGAACATTAAACAAAAAAAAAATTTTTTTTTTCTAATGTAAGATAATCTCATAAATATAATATTGAAGATTTGGAAAATGTTGCGTTTTTTGTTATATTGAGAATTTATATCATTTCGTAATATAAAAATATGAAAATTTAGAATGAACTTTCGTAAAATTATAAAAAAGTATTATTTGAATAATTTTGAAAAGATCCCTGTCACTATGTTGGTGACATGCATTGAGAACAAATTTATCCTAGACCAACACATTCCTTAGCAACGGCCTTTGTTTGACAGTTACTGTCAAACAAAGTAGTCGTTTGTCAACATTGTGAAGATGTAATTTTATTATTTAAAATACAGTGAAATAAAGAGGTACTAGCTATGCCAAGTACTTCTAAACCAATTCGTAAGAGTGCTCGGAATGGTTTTCTAAGAGTCTTTCAGTTCTGTGAACATGAAAAATCTGAAAAAAAAACCAATAATTCCCTTCGGGTCGACATCATTGAATCACTTCGAACTGTCAATGGCGTAGTATGCCCAACATTTTGTGCTGCATGTCAATAGCTCAATTTGCTTAAAAACTATACTCATTGGGACATGACAATCGCTGAAGCAATTGTTTCTGCATCTCCAAGTCAGATACGCACATTATTTGCTATCATTATTTTGATATGCTTCCCATTGAATCTACGAGAACTGTGGAACAAGTACAAGAATGACATGTCCGAAGACACTTTACACCAAATTCGCGTCAGTTCAGGGAATCCCGATCTCGAGGTGAATGAGGAGATACATAACCAGGCGTTGCTTTTGATCGAAGATATGTGTTACCTCATGCGCTGCATGATGCGTCGCCAGATCAAAGAATGAACGACGCTTACAATCGAGAATCGGAACGTAAACATGAATATGATCGAGATGCATTGAACCAATCACTTCGAACGAATGTACCTTTGTTGAACCCCCAACAGAAAGTGTACGATACTTTAATGAAGGCAATTGATGAGGGAAATGGTGGCTTATTTTTCCTCCGCATTGGAAGCACTCAACCGAACTATGAAAGATCAGCGCAATGACTCAAAATGTTTTGGAGGCGCAATGATTCTACTATCTGGCGATTTTCGCCAAATACTACCAGTCATTTCAAGATCGACCGATGCCGATGAAATAAACGCTTGCCTTAAAACATCGACTCTGTGGCGCTATCTGAAGAAACTTCAGCTAACGACAAACATGCGAGTTGTATTTCTAAACGACCATCTGCCGCAGATTTCTCCAAGCATTTGCTGACTATCTGTAACGGCCGTGTTCCTGTTGACGAATCGAACGGATTGATTTCGATTCCACCGAATTTTTGCAATTTCGTCTCAACGAAGGACGGCTTCATCAACAAAATGTTCCCAAACATCTAATCACAAAAATCGCAATTGGTCGAGTGAACGAGCAATTCTTGGGGCTAAGAAAAAACATATGGATCATTTAAACTTCACAATTCAAAATCAAATCGTTGATCTACTGCATTACTTTAAATCTATCGACTGTACCACGTGAATAACATCAATGTAATTTAAATACTTTTCATTTTGAATTTTGAACAATTATTGAACTTAATTCATTTTGAGTATTCATTCAACTGAATTTAATTTAGCCAACACAAC
>CM062821.1:21424751-21525784 GCA_031772345.1 Himalopsyche anomala | reverse complement strand
ATCCGATTTTCTTTCTTTTTCATTTCATATCATCGATTTCTTTTATTCTAATCCATATTCTAAATTAAAAATTATTTATAAGTCAATCGTATGCAAAAGAAGCAAAAACAAACAAATATAGAAAACAGTGCGATCTGGTGGATTTTTCTGAAACCAGCATACGACATTTTATCGTTTGAAGCTGTTCGTCATTTGAAAATCTTGTTCAGTATGAGAATATTATTTTTTTTATAATTTCTTTCCCGTGATATTTTTCCGATGTTTTAATGCTTATTCTGCTATGTGGTGGACACAAATTTAATAAATCAAAGATTATTGAAATCCGTGCAGCAATTCTCGAGATATACGTGGTGTAAAAAACCCCACTTTGTTTTATATATATATAGATATAGATAAGAAGTGGGGAAGCTTTACAGGGCCTGGTTACATTTTCGCATTTTTTTTTTCAATCAGACCATTGCGTTAGAATAATATAAATCACATAATAAAGAAATGTCAATCATTAAACATTGACTATTTTCAGCAATTACATACTGAAAAATTATTCTAACTATTATCAAATCATTGTTTGCTTTGATATGACCTTAAAATGATTAAAAATATATTTTTCTAAGAAAAAAAAGGTTATCTAGGATTAGATCTAAAACGGCTTAACCATTTAAAACCAGTCGGCAAGCCGTGTAAAATTTTAATGAGCTAGCGGATGTTAAGTTGGTTAATACATATTTCTAAAAATTCGAAGGTTGCATAACTCAATGTTTCTCAACCTTTTTGGGCCCGTGGCTCTCTTTGAGTGTCTTATTTTTCTGCGGCCACCATAACAAAAAGATGCGAGCCTTTTTCTTGTAGATCTTCCAAGAATTTGGAATCCATAATCCCAGGAATTTACGGATTTCCCAAAATGAACACCGCGAGATGTTTTTTTTCTCTCATCTGAGAATCTCGGATTCGATAATCCTAGAATACGGTATTTTAAGATGATTTTACCATTGGTGTTGGTATAAAAATAAATATGTGCTTTGTAAAAATGAATATTTGCTTATTTTCGAAGAGTGTGGTAGGGATATAAAGGATAAGGCAGAACAGGACTAGTGGTTGGCTAATCGCTCTCGATGCACTTTGTTATTTTAGGATTGGAATGGTAGGGGGGATTTTTTAGACATCACAAACATTCATGTCAAAATCGATTGAAAAAATGCTCTTAATACTGGGATTCGAACTTGTGAGGTTCGGTATGGAAGACAACGACGTTGACCCACTGTCTAGGATTATAAAAAAACTAAATATTTCTTCTTCTCTTCTTTGATCATATTTTCTTCCTATATAGAGCGTATGGCAACCACACGACATCTTCATGATTCCATGTCTTTCGCTAATCGATTTGCTTCCTCCCATAACATGTCCTCACCTCTTAGTTATTTCAAGCGCATCCTATGGATAGTACCTGATGGTGGTTCAGGATGCCGGAATCCCACCTGTTAAAATAAGATACAAGCAGGATTAAGGTTAAACGGAGGCATCCGTGCATTTGACCCAGCCTGTTCCTACTTCTCTCTATGACTACTGACGTAAAAGAGAGCTACCTTGTATGTTCCCTAATTTTCAAATTGCTCACTAACTTAAACCATTTCACTCCTGATATCTGACGCAAGCATCTATTCTCTAAGCTCAGTATGAGGTTCTCAGTCTTTGTCAGTGTCATGATTCACTAGCATAAAGCAGCACTAGAAGAATGCAAGCATTATTTAAAATATTTACTATTATATTATTGAAAATGTAAGTAAGTTCTTCTAATACAGGTTTGCCGAAAATAATAAAGGGTCTTTCAATAGGGACGTTCAATCATGCAGAATGTCCATTGTGACATGTGCTGTGTAGCACGTAGCGCCGTCCTGTTGGAACCACATGTTATCGGTATATCATAGTTTAGGCTACAAGAAGTTGCTGATCATCGATCTGTAGCGCTCGCTGTTGACGGTTATGGCAATGCCAGTTTTGTTATGGAAGAAGTACGGACGGACGATTCTGTCAGAGCAAAATCCTCACCAAACAGTGATTTTCTTGGGATGCATTCGGTGCTAGTGTATCTCGTATGGATTGGGATCGCCCCAAATTTAATAATTTTGCATGTTGACATATGCATTCATTCAAAAATAGGCCTCGTCGCTAAAGATGATTTTAACTATATTAACTTCAAACTCAGGTACTTGGTGACAAGCAGTTGTCGTAGAATTATACTTTATATACTATTTATATAACAGTCATTAGGAGCAGATATGGTTTTAAAAAAACCATGTTTTCACAAAAGTGTATTATAATGTAGGTAATTTCTTTCTTTTACTATAATAAGTATGTGTGTTATGAAATTATTGTACCTTTACAATAAATAATTATGAAATATTATATGTTACATGTCTACATTCTTATAGTTTATTGTGAAATGCAGATAAAAGTTTTCAAGATCATAATAATAATTGATTTTTAAGAGTGCCTAAGGAAATTTTAAGTATTTCCTTAATTCAATATTATTTGCCTATTATTTGATTACTTTAATCGGCAAAACCCATGGAAATATGTTAATAGCTTTACAGAGCTTCAAATGGCAATATTACAGTTTTTTCTCTCTCCAAATTTAGTTAACATTATTTTTGCCACTAAAAGATTTCATACAACTATTGCTTATAATCGGGGTGACCAATGCATCAATCGCAAATGATATTTTTGGTCAATTACATAACAATAAAGCGACATTAGTCGATCACCATCGCTATATACAGTATCAGCACCTATTTCAACAATTTCACCATAAATAAGGATTTTTTTTGTAATTGTTATGATATATCACAGGATAAATTATTAAATTTGATTTAATCAGTATAAAATTAAAATTGATTACTAACAAATTGTGACACGTGTTTCCCTTTTTAAGAGGTCTCAAATTGTTACAAGACCTGTATAATAATAACTGTTATTAATTTTAATTCTGTATTAAAAATGAACTCCCACAAAGTTACTGCTAAATCCTTAAAAAATATTGATTTAAGCAATTTATTTATTGATACACAGGTTTTTATACTGAAGACAATATTATGTTTACTTTTCTTTTATTAATATTACTTCTAGCATAAAATTAAAAATCAATTAATAGATTAGAAAACATCTTTACCTCATTTCAACCTCTATTTTGATAGTTACACAGCTACTGGTTTCTGGGGTTCCCATAAAGTTGTTTAATTAATGATCATTCCATGTTCTGAATACTAATGTAATATCTTAATGGATCAGTCATCAGAATAATAAAATGTTTTTTGAATTTTTCTGTGTGCTTAAACCACACCACGCACATCATTAAATCAGTTTATTATTTACAAATAAGTTAAGCTATTTAAATTGAAAATAGGAAAAAACAAAATCAGTTTGTGATTAGATTTTACTGAAGTAAGACATCTATTCGTAGTAAGCAATGGTATGTTTAAATATTTTGTTTTTCATATTCATAGTATAATATTTAGATTTTCAAACATTAACAGTATTCTGTATTAATTTATTCATTATACGGCCTGTTTCTGACTGGTACTATACATGTGGTTTTATATAATTACAACATACAACCTAATTTAACTCTGATGTAAAAGTGTATTTGTTAACTTTGTGCGATGGTGACTTTCATATTTTTTGTTATGAGATTGACATTTAATGATGAATTTACTTTTTGAAGACCACAAAAAGATATACATTGTCGGCTTAGCTATCAAAATCCTTATCTATGTTTGAGCAAAATGTTCAGGAGAACAAAGACCTGAATAGATTCAGTTTTAAGCCACGGAATTCTCTGAATTTCATATGTTATATGAATTCGTATTGATTTATCGTATGAATTCGTAGATTATTCGTATGAATTATATGAATTCGTATTGATTTATCAAAAATATTTTGTGGCTTGCTTATCGATGACATACGAAATTCTTTATAGAATGACGTTCATAACTTATTTGACTAAATGTGTAGATAGGCAGTTTGTTAGTTATGCTGACAATACATTATTTGAATTTTACTCACAGTTTTATGATTAATTTTTAGGGTCATTTTGTACGAATAATATTCACATTGACATGTGTGCTTGTTTTCACAATGCGAAGTGAAAGTCTTGCTATAAAACCTACAACTACATCAGAAGAGACAAAAAATGCAGTTTTAGTCAACTTAAGTGAATCTCTACCCCATCAGAAAGACTTGATAATCCTTCCGACTAAAGATGAGATAGAATCGAAGAGTGATGTCGAAAGAATAAAGAGGGCTCCTCTACCGGATCCACAACATGGCGGGTATGGTCATCATGGGCATGGTCATCATGGTCACCATGATCATGGGCATCATGATCATCATGATCATCATCATCACCACCATCACCATGGTCATCATCACTACTAAATACTTCCAGAGACTTCCTTTGAAATTAAAATTATCTTTATTTATTTGTATTAGTGTTATTGATCAATAATAATTAATGTTAAAAACATATTTTTGAAATTTTACTTATTTTCAGTAATAAAGTTTTGTGAAATGTTGATATCCAGTATAAAATTGGTTAATATGTGAAATGAACATTCGATAATTTTCTACAAACATCTATCTCAACTTTTGAGTTTCATGTTTGAGTTACTTGATGAAATGAATTCAGAATTTTAATACACACATATTACATTAATTATCCCAAAATATATTTTATTTAATCTAATACAAAAACATTGGCAAAAAAAATAATATGGTCATTTGATATTTTTGGCATGAAGGAGAGAGTGGTATAAATGGAAACGTCTCTGCTTTCTACCTTATTTCCTCATAGATATTGGGACAAAACCATTCCAGTGGTGTTTTACAGCAATATATGGCAAAAACGACAGCGGTAGAATAGAGTGCATTCATGTGTTTCCTGAAAACCTGTACTTATTGAGATACCAGGTTATAGATAATTCTCGATGAAATACTGCTTAAGATTGACAAAAGTAAGAAAATCTTTTATATCTAAATATTTTTCTCAAAGCAGTATCTAAAATATGTGAGAAAATAATAAAAAAATTATCTGGCCAAGGCCTGGTGTGTTACGGTGGTGTAAATTTTATTTTTGGCTAACAGCATTGATGCATTTCAAGATCGTTAAAATCTTAATAATCTATTTTATTCCTCAGCATACGTAATCTCCCAATTAATGCTAGTGTTTCGTTCGTTACTTTGTCAAATACATATCTGACGATGTTCAAGATCTGTATCGGATTATCCGATTCACGGACAGGAAATTAAAGAAATCATAACTGCATAGGAAAAAAATGTTTTTTTATCTATTGTAAAAGGTTTAAAGAAAGAAAAAGTATTTCCCATATTATTTTAGGGCCTGTATTAAACATGGGCTGATACATATGACTGATTAACTCTCGCGACTCGGAGACTAGAAAAATACTTCTCTGCCGATGGGGGTCGTTTGGGACCCCAGTGGTTTCCTCATTATTGGCCTTATTCTTATGAAATTTTAAAAAAAATAGTCTAAGGGCTTTGAAATATCTCTCTGCATCATTCCTCATACATTTTTTTATAAAAAATCTGTGGTTTTTTAATAAATAATCATATTTTAAGTTGCGCGTAAAAAAGACGTCATCCCAGCACAAATATGAATTTGCAACTGACGCGTTTAGCCCAGCTATCTTACGAACGATCGCTGATAAGCGGGCGCTTATCTCGTTATCGCGTATTTATATAAACTACAAAAGGTCCAAAAAACTATGATATAAGAATACCTTAATTATAAACATTGTATCACCCATATTAAAATAGATATTTAAGAAAATGTGGGTATTGGGGTCGCATTTCTTGAGCTTAGAACTGGAAAAGTTATATTAGGATGTCCATATATAATTTTCATAAAAGTACATTTATGATAATCTATTTTTTCATAAGAATCAATCATTTAAACTATTTTCTCTGTAAGAATCTGTGAATATATTTTGAAAGGAAATTATTTTTCTACAAGGATTAATAAAAGATAGTCAACATTAAAATATCGTTTTATTTTTATCGTATTAAACTGAACAATATACAATGTATTTCCTTAACATTGAACAATATTGCGTACTGTTTTATTTTATTAATTATTATAATAGATTGTAAACATTTTCAAAAGTTTTGACAGATACTTTAACGTCATATCTTCACAGAAGCACATTATATTATTTTTATTGCAAACTGATATGAAAAATGATATACATATTGAAATAATTATTTTGATATAATATTTTTCTAATGATGGTATTTCACTATATTTTTAACTGTACACTTAAATTACAGTATTTATATTTAGGCTGCTTTATTTATAAAACTCTAAATATTAGTTAGTACAATTTAAACTAACTTACACCCATTTGTTATTCAAAAAGCATATTAGATTTTTAAATAATGTAGAATAATATTGATGTTTGGCATATTGAAATAATCACTTGAACATTGATTTTCAATAAAAACATCTCACATAAAAAGTTTCCTGGATAATTTTCACTGAGTATCTTACATGACTTATTTTTATTAAACTATTTTGACTCTGATTTTGAACTTTTTAATTAATATTATTTTCCAGATATCTCATTACGAAGTACACAAATCCACTACATAAGAATCATTTGGTATATGTCAAACTGTTGATATCTAAATAATGCGATCAAGGGCTCGAGACAAACATATTTTTTTTTTAAATTAGACTACAAAGACAAACAAAAACCTGTTCTAATATGAGTCGCTTATGTATAATTATGAGATTGATTAAGAAGATTATGCAATTATATTGGGAGTAATTTTAATGATATGATAATTATTTATTAGCCATCCACAAAGTAAATGTAGTTAAATCACATGGAATGGGTTATATACACATTTACTTGAGTACAACTTAAGTGAGACCAATGGAATGAATATAAAATGAAATTTTAATAGTGCACTTCATGTATGAAATTAATTTCATGTATGTACTCGCAAACCGTAAAGCGTTATTTTTTACTATTTTTAGGAAAGCTATGTAGAGGTTGCTAAAAATAATACATTCATTTTGTAAAACCTTTTCATAAAACTACCTATTCAGTAGAACATTACATTATAACAAGAATCATTTCAAGCTAAGATCATCATAGTCAAGAAGTAAATAACTTTTTAAACATATTTATTATTGTCAGCCAAGAGTTATGAATAAAAAAGTCATTAAATAATAATAATTATCATTAGATTTGTTGAACAATATTAAAACACATTTCAACAGTAAAACTATTTTTTAATAAAAAGTTCTAAAGCAATCATAGTTATTATGTAAAAAATTGCATTTCAGTCTTCCAAAAAATACAAAATGCCACACTTTCATTGGATTCACCTTTATTAACAAAGCTCTTTAGAATATTAACTGTCATTCAATATGAACTTAAAGCTATATTTTACCGGAGACTTACAGCGTAATATATTGCTAAGAAATTTACATTGCTCACCTAAAGGAGAATTTAAAATTTTAGTAATTTATACCAAATCATATATGTTTAATTGTCGTCCATCCAGGCCATTTCTTAATGTTACATTTTGTAAAATAAAACTGTATTTGTGAATCAGATATTAAGTACTGGTTCTTAATTTTTATATATTAAAATTTTCTCATTGTTTGAAATATATTGGGAATGTATTTCTTCTGAGGTAGGAGTTGGAATGACATGATATGGAATCTGGCTTTTAAGAGTAGTTACATCAATAATGGAAAAACTGATGGGATAGAAAAGCATTTTGTTTAATATAATACTCGATAAAATATTAATAATGATTAAATAACTTAGATCACGTGAATAAGCACGAATTTATTTCATCTGATGGCCAATTTTATATAGGTTTCTAATAAAAATCAAAATGCTTGATGAATCAATCTCTTTGAAAACACATATTATAATTATTTACACTACATATATACATAGTTATTATGAAATATTATAAAAATAAGAAGATAAATTTCAACATCAAAGTGAATAAGTAAAAAAGACTAGCGAAACATGTCCTTTGAGATTTAGACTAAAGATTGATATGAAGTCAAAATAATAATAGGTATTTATTCTAAAAATCTTTTTTTTATGAATTAAAAACAAGGAGAATGAACACCTACTAATTACAGCACCAAATATAATAATTTTTTCGTTTTTGTAATTTCAAATCCAAATAACTTTCAATTTGCATAGAAGTTACTGAGAAATTAGAACTTTTTCATAGATAGTATAGGCCACAAGATAGTGTTTCAAGTAGGTTATCAAATAACACATAATAAGCAAATTTTCCTATTGATATGGTGTATTTAATATTTTCTACTATCCACACAGTACTAGCTAATGTAATAATTAAATCTTAATAATTGTAATTAAGCACTTTCACAACCTGAGATAACTCTTTTGTCAGCACTTATCGATATCTCCTAATTGACCAATTGGGGTGTGTAGATTGAGGTGACGTCCATTTGATTTGACACTTGCAACGCATCCTTTTAGGCCAATATATAGTTGTCGTGGTAAACCATGAGGTAGTGATGGTGCACCTCCTGTAAAAACAATGCAAACTTACACTTAGGTAATAATCATATGTATGTACAAATTTTACTGAGTGTTCATTGTTGCTGGATTCGGTTACTGTGCTTATGACAATTTCATAAAATGGTTTATCTCTCTTCAAGAAAGAGAGAGGTTTAGCAACTATGTAAGAAGTAGTTCTCGTAAAAAGATAATTCTATTGAGATAAGCTCCATTAGCTGAGCATATTCTTCACATTAGAAGCAGACATATTTATATTAAAAAATATTATTTGATTAGTAAACATTTTTGAAATTCAGGAAAATTATTTTTTTATTGCAAATTAATTTGGCAAAGTAATAAAGGTTTTGTAAACATAAAAATCCTTTTGACACTTCCATTTTATTTTAACTAATTTATAAGTCAACAGTGAAAGGGGACTCGATAGATTTAAAAATACAATTTAACAAATTTTATTATTTGATGTATTTGGCAGTAAATTTGGGGTTATTCATTTCTTGAATACAATTTCAAAACTGTAGCTACGAATAAAATTGATATCTAATTTTTTTTGCTTGTTGCTAAACTTTGTGTTTCACATATTTTATATATTTCACCTCTTTGTTCTTTTGTATTAAAAAATATTCAACTAAATATAACGAAAGAATAAACGTAATAATATACATACATATAATGTATAAATCAACACTAATTCTTATTAATTATTCTACATGTAAGAAATAAAGGGTGTGATTGGCAGTTTGGTACGGTATCAAATTCATTATAACCTAACAGATCATGAATCTATTTTATACATATAATATTAAAAAAATTACTTACCAACCCATACTTTGGGATTTGCTTTCGAGGGTAATAAAGGAAGCTGTGCATACCCTCTTAAGGGTGCTCTGTCGTCAGTTTGTATTAGAGCCATTTTTTTTCTTCTACGTATGACTATCGTATGCCAAAGCCCATCGTCGACTCTCGCTTTCGATCTCAAATTACTGTACCATCTATTTTGTTTATTTGAGATGGTATCTCGTGAAGAATAATCACTGAAAATCAACTCAGCGTGCCCATCAATGATTCCGAGAGCCAAAAAGTCTCCATGTCCGACACCACCTTTCTTTCTCCATATGAGAAGACCAGAATTTTCAGTTGTGCGAAATTTTATATCTAAACGAATTCCACGATCCGGTTTTCTAAAATAAAGAGACTATTAAAATATTTTGTAGATAAATAATACATAACACACAACTTTTCATGCATATTATTTAATAAAAGATTTATTTTATTACTATAACAATAAGAAGGTTCTAGATGGTTATCAAGCAATATTATATACCTAACCTATATTTGGGAAGAAAGTAAATAGTTTTGAAACACTTACGTTGTATTGTTAGTAGTATGAGCTAAGGTTAATATCCTTAAATTATATCAAATAATAGAGATTTGAAGACATTAGTGACATTTCTAGTAAGCTATTTTTTCTTGGCCTGATGTTAGCTGTAGTTGTTTACTGACCGCTTCATGCTTTTAGTACTGAAAGGATGATTATTAGTAAGTTAGCATAATGGAATAAAGAGTTATCTCATGAGTGAAAAATAGTAATCTCCTAGAAAATAAAGTTCGCATAGGTAAATTTACCTTCGTCCGCCTTTGTTTCTATAAGCGTAGTAAGTTTCTCCATTGAAACGGATTGGAGTATTGTTATCAATTATTTCCTTATAATTTTTATTTTCACAGTTGCGCCCGTCATAGCCATCTTTGCAAATACATTTGTACTCGTTCAGCATGGGCACGCAGGATCCATGATTTTGGCATGGGTTGGCGGTTTCAGAACAAGGGAAACCTAAATATCTGTACGTTCCAATTGTGGCACAAGGTAGTATATCTTCAATAGGCTGCATCGAGCACTGGGCAGTTTCTTCATTATATGTAATCAAAGGGTTTGAGTTCACAAACACTTGCTGAATGGCCCCGATAAAACTGCTGGTAACTCCGGATAGGCGATGAGGTTTTGTATGGAATCTAAATACATTTTAAAGTGTAAAAATTATTATAAAAATAATGTAATGAATTGTAAGTGTATTTGGTGGAAAAATTGGTAACTTTTTACACCTCCGTACATGTTTTTCAGTAGAAATCGATGCCAATCACAAGGAAACTTGATAATCATAAAATTGTAACAGTGAAACTGAATGTTTACGTAATATTATAACAGTGTATTATAGATTACAAAAATTTAATATATCTCAACCGACTAAGTGGAACTTTAATTAACATGCTGGGTGGTTTGGTAACTCAGTTTAAATAAACAAAGAGTTGTAATTAAATAGTCTATGATACTAACGGCAGAGATCCCAGAAATACTGGAAGACCAAGATTCAGTTCAGCAAGCGGAGGAGCCGAATGACCATGGACTGCTGGCCAATCATCAATCTTTAAGATTCCCTCGCGACCAGTTCGGGAAGCACTTACGCGATGCCATCTATCTTTTGATATCTTTTCTGTACTCCTGTAAAGTATAAAATTGTTTGATATGTACATAGGTTGTTGGAGCAATCTATAATTATGATTACATAAATGACCTCATTGCCATGTTTACTCCCAATGTAATAGAAAATAAATTTATGAAATTGTCTGTCATGCAATTTGGAGGAGTAAGCACCATAACCAAAGTCAACGACATTGAGCAGTTAAAGGCCTGACGCCAGTGGCGGATTAACCACACGAGAGGCCCCCGACGCAATAAAATTTGAAGGCCCTGTAATTTCGGATAACATAAAAACGTCAGAAAACTCCATGTAAAATAATAAAAATATATTAAAATTTTAACAAAAAGTACATGGGTTTTATAAGATAAGCTATTTTTGAGGGCCCTAAGATTCGGAGGCCCGGCGCATGAACATCTCTGTTGTAAATATCATACAGTAGTCTTAATTAATTAAATTGTTTTGCTGTATAAAAATAGCATATGGCAATAGATCATAATACAATGAATGTGAAATAAATGCTTACGATATATTTGCAATTCCGCTTCCTAGATTGTATCTAAATTGTAAATAGCCGTCAACTAAATTGATTGCAATAAAGTCTCCTTTTGCTTTATTTGTCTGGCTATTATATAATATCATTCCAGAAAGTTTCTTTGTGAGAAACCAAATTTCAATTCGGAATGCGCTTCCTAAGCCATCTAGTTTCGGTAGTTGAAAGTAGCTGCTACCATTGAATTCTGGTACAAAAGTTTCTTGTAGGTTGGTTGTCTCTGAAAATGTTTAGAAATATAATGCGATTTTTATATTATGGGGGAATTCAAACAATAATGATATAAAAATGTTCATATTATGGTTTCCTATAAGAACATCATTAACCCATTGGACCAGTGAAATATTTTTGAAAACACATTTGTATTAATAAAATTAATATGGTGATTTTAAAATTATATTGACATTTGTAAAGAGAAAAATTAATAATCGATTTGGAATAATAGTGTTATTATAGTGAACATTATAAAATCTAAAAAAAGGATAAATTATACAAAATATTGATACAAATAATTATTTTACTAACCATAATTACATGAATTGACACCATTTTTTACGAGTTTTCCTCCATATAAACATTTGCAGACGAAGCCTCCTGTTGTAAGTGCATCACAAATAACACCATCTTCAGTGCCACAAGGGTTGGACTCGCATGGATCAATTTTTTCTTCACACTGAATACCTTTGTAATCTCCAGAACAAATGCAAGAATACTGTAGATCGTCATCATCAGATGCATGGCAAGTGGCTCCATTGAAACATGGCATACTCACACAAGGGTTAGAAGTACATTCTCTCACATTTTCCACCGCTAAAATAGCTGAATCTTCTTTGCCAAGTTTCTTTGTAACTTGGTGACGAATAATTCTCAAGTGCTTTATGCAGCCTGCAAATCCATGCTTTGTGCCAATGTTATCAAAAACTCTGAAATAACAAAGTAATACCCATATTATATATTTAAAACCGTAAAAAGTATTTCATATATTATATACTAGCGGTCGGGAAACTTTTTGCTCTCACGGGCCACTAAATTCACAATTTTAATCCAGCGGCCCACTAACTGGACTTTTGTGTTAAATATTACATATTGAAATAAAAGTGATCAAATGCGTGTAAAAATGCATCAAGTTCATTAAATAATGTCAGATTTCTCTGCAGATCATCACAATTTTCTCGCGGACCACACTTTGCCGACCGTTGTTATATAACATGTTTGGCCAAACTTTTGACCTCTACAGGCGAGTCATAAGATGAAGTTGTCATAAAAAGTGTAGTAATTTAAAGCACAAAATAATTTGTACGAAAGGGAAACAAAATAGATAGATAATAAAAGACATACTCAATTCACGTTTTAAGCCATCAAGACTTGGAATGGTTACGTGGTCGACGTTTTGACCACCGCTGGTATATAATATATATTAATTAATGTGTATAATGTGTTTTTCTTAAAAATTTTCATGATGGACAATTATACGATCGATCTTTCGAGTGGAGGTTCATTTTAATTCAATGTGAAGGACAAAAATGATTCAAATTATAAAAAAATTGGCATATTTGATTTTTTTAAATATTAATACTATATTTTGCCAGCCATGACTTCAACTAAAAATGCGCTGTTATGCCTACCAGTTGAGATTGTTTGTGGACAAAATATCGCTAGATAATAATCATATGTCAGATTCAGTCAAGTTCCTTTTCATGTTACTGAGAAATATGAAAAGTGAAGTGAAATATGAAGTGTGAAGTCAGGTTCCACAATCCCGTTAAAAGCAGTACCAACTAGTTGTTTATTACTTTTGCACATTGCACTAAAGCTTGGGACATGTAAACTATATTTAAGAAAGAATAATTACACAATTTACGTACTTTGAAATGTTTGTTGGAACATTACCAACAAAGGTGTCTTCCATTAGATCTAATGCTTTCAAGCTTCCAGTCGATTGTCCAACAACATCTTCATGATCGTCAACACTTAATATCCCATCCCTGTGATAACGTTTAGCAGATACTTTATGATATTCATTTAATGAAATCTTTTCAATTGAAGTGAGAATGACAATTCCATCGCCTAAATTATACCTGCAGACAATAAGTTATTAACATCAGTTGAAATTAAATATTAAGTCTATGGTGAGTGATATAATCAAGTTAAAATTGTTAAAGGAAAACTGAAATAGAGAAATTTACCTAAATTCTACAAATCCATTTACAATAGATAATGAAACGAAATCCCCAGTTCCGTCAAGTTTCTGTTGATCATACAAAATAACTCCATTTTCTGAGAAGCTCTTGAATTCAACATCTATATTAAGTTTATGATATGCTTTCAATGGTTTCAAACGAATGAAAGCTCTCCCATCAAAGGACGGTGTCTCAATGTAATGAATAGGATCTGGGATGGGTAGAACTTCTTGACAAACTTCTCCGGTATATTGTGGGTCACAAATACAAGTGTATGTAGCTTCTGGAAGGTCAATGCATGTGCCAAAATTCATACACGGCTCAGAGTTGCATGCTCTTTGCTCCTCTGTTGTTGTTGAAATATCATCATCCGTTACTGCAAATACAAACAAGTTGCCATACATTTATTATTACATGTATATTAATTTTTTGAGGAAAATACTTCCATTTTCACAATAACTTATGCCAATATTGCCAACATTAAGTAAAAGTAGCTAATAATCATATAATCATATGTTTTTTTGTTTTTCCGTTAAAGTGAACATATTTTATAACTGTGTCCATTCACAATGTGGAACATACTTGGTCATAGCAAGGAACACAATTGATGGAAGGATTGTTAACCATAATCTATTTTAGGTGGTAAAAAAAAGGTTGAAATCATACCAGGCATGGTTTTGAATACTATTGTAGCATTGATAATTCACGAAACTATTATAACATATTGGCAGCTGAATATTTTATTCTAAAACACATATTGGACTATTTACAAGTTTCCAAAATTCATAAATCAACCGTATCTTTACCGCAGCTTAATCAAACACACACACACACACACACACACACTCACACACAACACTGCAAATATAACAGTCATAAAAAAATAAACGTACACATTAGACTTTTTGAATAATAACCATTTTTGACAATTTAACATTCATTTGTTACTTATGCTGATCTACAAAAATGAGAAAATTACTTACAAACACATTCCTTCCTGTCTGGTGCTGGTGAGTGTCCATATTGGCAGATGCATGCTCCACCGTCGCAACGGCTATTTAGGACTCCATAGCAATCACCATGGCTGTTGCATAAGTCCCCTACGAGAGCTGGAGGAGCCCTTACAGTGGCTGGTGTCGGACGATATATCGAAGCAAAACTCGCTAAAACAAAGTGGATATGTTAAGCACCTGAGTTTTATGTAAAATGAATGTGCCATGAAAACAAATGATACTCATTTAAGCTGTCTTTATTCTGCAATCGAACGCAAAAAACACATCAAAGTCACTGAGAAATGTTTTTTAGTAATTCTACCTTGTTAATCAATATTGATGTGTGTTTTGTCTTAAATATTTATGATTTTAGAATTAATGTTTACTAAATTAGTTTTTTATTATTGTTATCAACCTGCCTTTCAAAATAAATAGGTGTTTTATTACAATTTTAGGATCCATGAAGTGTTCTGACATATGAAAAGCTAAGAAAACTCTTATCTAAAGTAGTTCAATATCAATACATACATAGATATTTTTCACAAAACATATTGAAATAATTAAATTAGTTATTATTACCTCTATGTAGGCCCTTTTCACCATCCAAACTACTTGTGGAGTCTTTATCTCTTGACACTTCATAGCCTCTACCATAGTTATAATAGCTTCTAGGGTCAGGTACCAAAAGATGTCGTGTAGACTTTGACGGGAAGTTAGTGTCGTCTTGTTGAGTGAATTGTAGTGGCGAATAATGTTTTGATGGGAGAGCAGTTCCTGTTGGGTCTTCAGTCCCTTTGCATATACCAAACGCTTGCACTACTACATCTTCCTGTGTTCGACATGCTTGCAATTTCAGATGACACTCGGAGGGATATGTTTGACCATCACTGCCACAAACCTAAGAAAATTGTATTGCTTTATTTATTATAATAATCAATAAATTGATAAATAGAAATGCAGTTTTCTTTTGCAGAAAACGTATGTGAAAATGAAAAAAACATCATTGAAATTTTATTTGTGTAATGATAATACTATTACACTAAAAATGTAGATGCCCATAATTTTTAGACATACGTTATTTGCAAATGAAAAATGAATGAGTCAAAATTATCTAATCTTTGTATTGAAAGGGGGTCATTTGTATACTTTTATTTACATGTTAGAATCACTGTGACTCACTTGCTTTCTTTATAACACTGTTTTGTCAATAGTAGACGTAATGAGAAAACAAACCAATTCAAATTGAGTCATTAATCATTACGCAGTGATATGACATGAATAATTGAATCGCAGGAAGCAATCAACCAAACTATTCAATTTACCCTTGTGGATTATTTTTCATGATTTATACATATCTACTTGTACATATTATACAAATTAGGCTTTTTTGACAGCTCACTGTTGAATGACCTTCTTTTATAAAATTGATGAAAAGTAATTAAGTGTAGTTTTAAATAGGGCGAAACTAGCCAACCATGCCGGATTGGTTAAGATTATAACAGAAAAAAGTTTTTGATTTTTGAAGCTTAGATCAATCAGTAAGATATAAAATGTAAATTTTAAAAAATACGCAACTGGTGATAAATTTGATGTTGTGCGTACTAAATGTAAAAATATAACAAAGTTTATTAAGGTGAATGATGATTACCAGCATAGATGGATCTGTGGAATCGGTTGGGCAACTGGCAGCTGGACATTGACACGCTGCTCGGCTCTCTGACTCAACACACACTGCTCCAAAGTAGCACACTATGTCACTGCAAGTCCTCGGGGCTAGAGCACCTGTTTCAGCTGAAATATAAAACAAGTATAATTCAATAATTAAATTTTTCAACTGTAACAAAGTGTTGTGAGCGTATTGTCTTACTTATAAAACTGACAGACAAAACCATATTTTTATAAAATAATTATAGTATTTTCAACACAATAGATTGTATTGGCAGATTTTTTTGTGTAAAACTTGGTACAATAATAATATTTTTTAGTATAATTATTTAGCTAATGTGCCTGACTCTTATGTTCTTTCTATATACAACGGAACCCTGATTCGTCATTTTTAAACCATTTCCTTGGGGCAACGATTTCCAACCTGGGAGGCGTGGACTATTGCAAAGGGAGGCGTGGACAAAATATTTATTTACCCTTTAAAACGTTTCTTTTTTACTATATGAAATAAAAGATATGGAGGCGTGAAGATATTTTTTTCTTGAAAGGGAGGCGTAGTCACATATAGGTTGGAAACCACTGCCTTAGGGTAATATTGCATTTTGTATAGATATTATCGCGTTTTTGTATAGAAACAGCATTTTTTCCAATCGATTTTTGTTCGAAGGGATGGGTGTTTGTAGTTTATAAAAATTCACTCCCATCCTTTCCGATCCTTCAATAACTGGCCGTAGCAAGAGCTATTAGTTAACCACTAGTCCTGTCCTAGCCTTATCCTTCTATCCCTACTACTATCTCTGAAAAAGAGAGGTTGAGCGACTAAGTAACAAATAGTTCTCGTAAAAAAACGTGTGTTGAGATACCTCCATTACTGTTGAGATACGGCCATTTGCTCCACATTGCAAGTGGAAAAAATATAAGTATGAAAGAAAATCCTATAATCAACGATAGAAATTATGATAAATACAGGAAAATAATAAATACGAGAAAGATAAATCGAGGTTCCAATGTAAAAAGTAAAAATTATAAGCAGGGCTGTGGAGTCAGAGTTGGAGTCGTAAAAAATGAGCGACTCGAATTTATTTTGAAAAATATATTTAATGATGTGTTATCAAACAAAATAGTCCAAAGTATTGACATTTCATGCTTGGCCGACTAAAGATGATTTGATAGTTTACATAATATATAAGTTCAAAATTCACTTCAATATGCCAAGTAAAAAAAATGTCACTGATATGTCTTTCCATCATTAGGTTAGGTATTATTATATTCATCTGAAATCTGGCATGCTATAATAGCCATAAAACAATGTCTAATACTGAATTTTTATTATTGTTTTGATATTTGAATATATTTCAAAATATCTTTCTCTTGCCTTATTTGCTATAAAACAAAGCAATTTTAGTTACATATATGAAACTTCTATAAAAAGATCAGTAAGGGCATATTTTAAGATTTCCAAACAAATTATGTACATAATGTCAGTTTTAATCAAAATGATATTTCGAATTATTGAAAAAATATGAATATTTTATATTAAAAAAATGCTATAAAATTTATGAATAGAAAATACATAAAATATTATTAAAATAGCCAAATAGTATTTGACATTGACTGGATCAAAAGAATACTTCTTAATTCAAATCTCAATATATTTTCTCACTATAACTGAGTTTTACTGTACGATTATAGTTCAAGGTATTCAACAATTTTAATATTTTAATTTTGTAATTTCTGATATTATAGTTTTAAAATACATTGAATAGATGTCACTGCACACAAGTTATTTATATCTTTTAACTATAATTAATTTTGACAGAATAATTGTATCACAACTTTGTTTAGATTGCTCCCTACATGGTGATTTAATAAATTGGCTGAAGAATTCAAACAATTGTTGCCGTAGATATAGAATTGACACAGAAGTTGAACTATAACGGGCATGAAAGCACTTTAAAAGTGAAAATTGTCTCAGATAAAGTGGCAAGTATAAATGTATATAACTATGAAAATTCTATGCTAACCATTGAAACATCCATTAGGTCCTAATATTTCTTGATGGTTCATACATAATGTACACTTTTGTCCTTGTATACCAGGTTTGCAAACACAGCGCCCGGTCATCTGTTCACAATCTTCTCTCACCGATCCAAACATGGAGCAACCGCAAGCTGAAATTTAATATCAACAATAACATCATCTATTACGATTGATTTTGTATTTTTTTTTTATCCAAAGGCTGAAGATTTGTAATAGCTTTTCAAGGCAATAAATTGTTCTTCAGAAGTGTGGCAATGTTATTAAAGGTGAGTAGCGGTTTACGACGACACCTATAATTATATTATATTATGAATTACAAATTATGAAGTGACTTAAAAAAAACTTTCATGTAATTGGTAAAATCTAGTATAAATAGGATTTTCAAAATATCCCAGTTGAGTTAAGCATTCCTTATTATTCTATTCCAATAACATTTATCTAAAAAATAGCAGAGAACCAGTGGCGTGCTTAAGCAGTGGCCTCCTATTTTTTTCAATAAATAATTGAATCTCAACCAAAACGCACTATGTATTTATTTTTGAAAATTTAACAAAATCAAATATAATAAATTAATATTAACATATTTTTTCCAGCTTTTATGGACATTTATAGTCAATGAAGACATAGAATGTTTTAAATGGAGAATAGTCAAATAATAAAATACATATTATAAATGACATGATAGAGGCCAAAACACTTTTAAACAATTCAACCTAACTTTACATAACCTAACTCAACTTAATCTAGCCCAACAGTGTATTTGAGTCAATTTAAGATTAATCAAATATTTCCGGGTCTCTACTATCTAATATATAAATCTCGCGATAGGTTAAGAAAGAATATATGTTTTTTTAAATTAATAAAACAAATGAAACAGAAATAATTTAGAATAAAAATATTATGACAATAGCCTTGATAACAGAAAGGTAACATTTAAATGACTATAATTATCTGGACTCAAAATCGACAAAGGACTCAAAATGATTACAGCGGAAGATCTACGTGCCGGTTTGTGAGATAAGAGGTCAGCGGCGTTTTTTTTTTGTCCCGAATTAAATTTGATGCAAACTATTATGAATGTTTGATATTAACATTGTTTATGTTTATATCAGCAACCAAAATTAATGCAACCCAAGAACGTTGTTACGGTGAAATCTGAATAAATGAGTTACTTATATAAAATGTAACAAAGTAATATAGATTATTTTCTAAGTTTTGTAGAAAGTAATACTAGAAAGAACATAGATAAATTAATCAATAAAAGTGTTTAATAACTTTTCTTTACCGCAAATGGGTATGACATTGTGCACCGATGCATGCTTTTGGAAACGAATAAAAATACGCCTGTCTCTCTACAAACATACAAGTTTTAAAACTTTTGCAACGATATTTTCTACTATGTCAATATCAATACAAAACTTGCCTCGATTCAACATACCAAAGAATTTTTCAAAAAACGAAAAAAAACCTTAAAGTTCTTCGTCGGCAATTTTCCGCACTGCAAAGATCAATAAATTACTTATTGATATCAGAGTCTCGGATAGTTTGATAAAATGCTTAACGGCTGGAAAGTTAGACACTTTCAAAAAGGATTGTAAGCCAAAAAACTTTTAGTCGGCGAAGCTGTCCAATTGCGTGATGAATAGTGCTACCAAGGGTTGCTGAATGACATTTATTATTCGCAATGTGAAATTCACCTACGTCACTTTTCCAAGAATTTCCATAGTGTAGTGAATTTTTGCGCTACTGATATTCTCGAGTGTTTCTTATTGCGGCAGGGGAATAAAGAAAATCACGTTGAATTGACAGGTGATTTAAAAATATCGCATACAGTAAAAGCTGATCGTTCAAATCCCGAATTCTGTCGCTATTTATTGAATTACGAATACCTTTTCAGAGAAAAAGTTGAACGGGTTTTAAACTAACACACATAAATTATTGAATGAATAATGAAACGTAGAACAGATTTTCTATCAAAGTAAGCGATTAATAATATTTATTACTATATTTATACCCAGGCCAAACATATTTTTCTCCACGCCAGGTGAAAATATTACGGTACTAAATTTTAAATTTCAAATACTGACCGCTTTTTCGTTCGTAATTTATGATTGTTACTTCAGAATAAAATTTTCTATTATTTTAAGTAACTTCATATTTTTTTAGGACCTTATTATTCTCGATTTTTGCCGAAAGGTTGTAATTTGGCGAACTTTTATATAATTCATACGTGTTTGTTTAATTAAAAATTGTGATGATTCATGTTATTCTAATTATTTGAATACACGAATTATTTAAAGCAATCTTAGTGGAAATCTAAATCTATATTATTTCACAGAAACGTAGCAGTTCTTGGAGTTTTGGTGATGTTGTACCGTGCCGGCCAAATGAGACAAAATCAAAACGTCCATTATGTTTATTAAGGTTCAAAGGACGACACAATTGAGATTAATTAATTGCTTTGGAATTTAATCTAATTCATTAATGCTCAGATGACAGAATGGTACAACATAATGAAGTCGTAAGTCATGAATTTACAGCACCGGTACCGGAGAACTCATTTAACGAAGATTTCCTAAAGGTACACTTATTTTATTATTTGTAAAACATGACGTAATACAGAAAGCTCTTAACATGGCGTTTAATCAAAGAAAAATAAATTGTTTTTACAAAGTCAATGTAGAATATTTTGTAATGGTTTTATGTACATTTAATGCTATAATTTCTGTGCAAGAATATAACTATGTCCAGAAAATAACATAAAAAGAATTTTTATGGCATTCGAAAAATGGTTAGCAAAGAATAAATTATAATATAAGTATGTATTTAATGAATACAAATAGGAGCTCTAACTGGATTTGACTTTTTGTCATAATTTTTTTTAGAAATAATTTTATATGAAAAAATGTTTGAATTGCGTTATGAATATTATTGGTTAAATACATAATATATAACTGTTACTAAGAATGTTGAAATGTGATGATTTTTTGGCAAGACTGCAGGGAAAAAGGGAATATACAGCAAAATGTGTAAAAAATGTTATTTCCACGCAACCATTTATTCATTTAGCATAATGTAAAAATGCGAAGAAGAATATCAAATTTCTACTCACGTATGCATCCCTTGTGCCCTGCCCCGATTCTGGGTAGCCCCCAATACCCCGGCTCGCAGCGGTCACATCTCTGCCCTCCGACGCCAGGCCTGCATGAGCACTGCCCTGTTTCCGCATCGCATGTGTCTGTCAGCGCTCCCAGCCGGTGGCATCCGCAGCCCGAAGGACACCCTGCGAGGCCAGATCCCTGCGCCGGTGTTCTTTTGTCAGGGCAGCAACCGTAGCGCGATTCTTCGCAGTGTTTTCGTTGAACAGTATCGTCTGGAGGAAGAGTTTCAAAATGACATGATATATTCTGTGTGATAAACTCAATAAAAGTTTCGCAAGAAGGCAGACGTCATTGATCTGCAAATTAAATCAATTTGAACACTATCATACAATCAAATTTGAATGGTTTTTAAAGGTCTGTATTTGATCAAATAGAAAACTAAATAAAATATACTATTTTTTAGAATAACGGTGACTATTACAACCTTAAGATTTATAAAAATTGTGCTCTCAAAGTAGTTATTTTATTAACCGCTACTAATAATAAAGATTTTTGCAATTTTATGTTTGATAAAATATTTAATACATGAGTATAGAAATATTCGAGGCACTAACTTATTATGTTTTGAAAAAAAATGATAATTTACTTATTCATTTACATATTATAACGGTTATATCAATAATTGTAGTTTTTGGTCATTAAGACGAAGACAAAAACAATGAACAAATTTTGATTCATAGCGATATTATATCATTCATGGTAGTATAATAAAACATATTAAGCAAATACCGATTTGCCAAACTATTTTTTCAGCTATATATTGAGCTTTGTGTAATCATTGGCAAGCCGGGTTCATAGTCGATTGGTCAATGCAGTTGGCTTCGGTTGCGGTGCTTACAGGTACGAAGTTCAAAACTGTTGATATAAGTTCCATTAGTAGTGTCCATATGCTTTATGTATGGAGTAGATATTGTTGAAAAAATATTGTAAAATCGAATTGATGATAGCTTGAAAAGCGAATTTTTTTACGGTGTTACTGATTCTCGTTACTGTTTAATTGGAGACGTTAATTATTTTACACGGTTTATTACCCAACACATTTCGACGGAAATTCTATTCAAATTCCATTCATGCTTCAGAAAATATTCATAAATTCTTTGGAAAGTGTAAAAAAAGAGAAACTGGCTCTGCAACCATAATTAAGTAACATTTTTAACAAAAACGGTCAAGGATGATCGATAAATAATTCAAGAAGTTAAGTTAGACATTGCTTGCGTTGATTGTGAATAAGAGCATTAATCCCTTTCAATAAAACCGTGAAACATTCATCATAAATAAACATACGCAATATTTATGGTTGTATGATAAGCTATATATTTCTTGCATTGAATTTCTAAGAAACATAATACTTGATGTTAGTAAGGTATGTCGATGTAACTTACTTTGAAAAATTACGACGTTATAAATACCTCGTTATGAGACAAAAACTATTTAACTGTATACATTTGAACGTAAACCGATTACTCTTTATGTTTAAGACCAAAGCAATTGTTGTTTCAACATGTTTGTATGCTTTATAGGCCATTTATATTTCATATTACATTGTATTTATTATCTTCATTGTCATCACACGTGATGCTTTACGCTTCTGGGTTGTTTTTCAATTCATTCCATTAACTAACTGAAAATCACATACATATCTATGACTCTGATTAAAATGCCCTTTGTGAAATAGAAAAATCAGTCAAATATGTTTTATAGTGAAATTAATATTTGAATCAAAAGTACATCAAATTCGATTATTTGTAAAAAAGCAGTCAAGCTTTATTTTTTTGTTGTTAGTTTGTTTGTGCTATTCGAATCTATTTTCTAAGAATTATTACTATTGGAGAACATTATTACTGAGCGTCATCCACACGAGATGAACTTAATGCCGCTGCCAATGGGCATATCAAAGGAAGATTCATGAATGTTATTTTTTATACGAGGTTTAATATTCAATTTCACATGGAATTCAGATGTTGTCTTCCAAAATCCATAATGTTGAAATGAAAGGTCTCAGTGGACTGAAATTAATCAAGGTTTGATTTTTAAAGTTGAGATATTAATTTTGAAGTAACTATTACAGAAAGGTTTGAGTTTTTTCGAGTTTTACTGTGCTGAAAAAATATTAGAGTGATTATATTTCCAAGTTTTTACTCGTCTTAATTTGTGGCACGAAGTAATATGAATCCCTGTATTAACGTATAAAATGGTTCAAGATATTTTACTCGTGATAGCGTTTTTACTTTAAACCACTGACAGATTACACGTCTTATCAGAGGGGTAAAAATATCTTAATTTTACCAAGAAAAGACAGCGTAGCCATCCGGAAGAGAATTTTCAACGCGCATGACTTACGATGAATAGAAAAGTCACCGCAGACCTGGGACTTAAGTATTGAAGAAGAGTTTCCACCATTATAGGAAAAAAAATATGGAGTTATAAAAAAATAAACATTCATTATTTTCCTTAAAAAACACGATAACATCAAGAAGAGTGGTTCGCGTCGTAAACACGTGCCTCGTGTTCCATTAATGAAATTAAAATAAAGTAATTTATACGAAGAAAAGTTTTTCAGTATAATTAGTCTGGGAGTGCGATCAAATATCATTTCTGATTCTAAAAAGGCAATTCAATTAAATGGTAAAAAATACAAAATTCAATTTCAAGTCAATATCTATAATGAATACAAATTGTGCTTTTCCGATTCGAAGTGCTTGTGCTCAGAATAAAAAATAAAAATGAGTTTGGAAATTGACTTAAACTTTGGCCGACTAACCGCAAAATTTTAATCTGGGTACCTACGGACAAATTCGTAACACGCCCAGAAAATGAAATGACGCCTCTGACAACGGTTTTGAAGAGAAAATTTTGTTTTCCTGGCATTACATGTTTCAACAATTTTCAATTATTTTATTATAATTCATGAAGACAATCCAAAATGTCGATAGATATTCATTATTTAAAATTATTCATGAATATACTTATTTTTTGTAAACTTTGTACGATTTTATAGAAATAAATAAAACGAAGTGTAGACTGTAGATGATATTATATATACAGACGGTTAATGCGATTATCATTAAATATTCGAATTACTCACACACTTCAAAATAGATTCAATGACCATATATATGTATTGTACATCTACTTAATCTAAGTATTTATTATTGATTTTCGCTTTGTTGGTCATTTCAGCCAAGTGGTCAAGCCTCTTGGGCATTTATCCTATTCGGCTGCGGTTTTCGCGAGCTAATTATCGATTTATAGATCGACGCCTATTGCAATGTGAGGTTCCGGCACGTGATTTTTCAAGTGCCTACTTCCCATTCACCTATGGTTAAAATTTCTGAACGATAAAGTAGAAAATTTCAGAAACTGTAAAATATCGATAAAATAAAATACGGCGAGTAGGCAGGCAAAGAGCTAACTAATAGTCTTTTAAAAACGAGAGAGAGCTCTCCTAAAAAAACTTCTGTTGAAATGCTATATGATAGATTTTTATATGAATATAAGATAGTTTTAAAAAAATGGAACAGGTGTAAATATTATATATTCATTGGATTTGTTGGTAACTTTATAGAAATTCATTTTTTTTTTATACAGACTGGTGTATTTTTATTATACGGATTTATGTATAAGTATAAGTTTTAGTATAAAATAATTATTAATCATAAGCAGCTTCTAGATGTTATTTTAATAAATTTATTAAAAAAAATGTTTTAAAAATTTAAGGCTAAAAGTGAAGAGCCTATCGAAAAAACAACTTAATTAAATTTTCCATAAAACGCGGAGGATTATAAAATATTGTTATGAAGATAATTAAAATTGACGCTGTAATAAAGCGCTAAGAATAAGAGAGAAAAAACTGAAGAATTCTGTCTAACATTTAGAAGGAAAGTTTTGTTAAGTTGAAGGACACTTTAGAAACCCCTCCGACAAAATAAGTCACTCAAATATTTGAAAATTTTATCGCGGCGAAAAATACTTTATTATGATTAAATCGGGTTTGACAATTTAGAAAATAAACCTGTCACCTTAAAATAATAAATAACTACACGATGCAAGATTACTACTGTTATAACTTTTTAAGCAATAATAGATTATTTTAGAATTATATTTTTTTATAAAATAAATAATATTTGATTATTGATACAAATAAAAGTGAGCATTTCTTTTACAATAATTATCTATATTTAGTATTGTCTAATCATCTTTGTTATCAATATATTGAAAACGATTCCTAATGAAATAATTGCCATATTCATCTCACATATTTATTTGTGCTTACTATTACCACAAGTACAATACTTTGTATTATATTGGAAATTCCGAAGATTTCATTTTACTGCTAAAAAAAGAAGAAAAAAAAACGGTATGAACTATTTACTTTTGATGCAGCATCTGGCGGAAATCATTGTTTGGTGGCAGTAACTTCCAACGGGACAATCTCGCCTGCCAGGTCCACCTCCGCAGTCCAGCTCCTGGCCAGATGTGTCTAGCATTATCAGGCCTCCGGTGCACGGTCGAGCCTCCATACCTATATTAAATATAATATTTATTTTGATTTCCAATAATGGTTTTAAAAATATGAATAGTGTCATCCAGTACAAATAATAACTGTAACAATAAAGTATCAAAATAAGTTCAACTTTCTACTCTACGTATAGAGCTTGCATTGCTTGTATTAAAACAATGTATAAATTAAAGTTAAATTGAACACGGATTAATTTAAATGAACTCTTAATTCTCAAATATTACAATGTTGTTTTAGAAATGTCATGCAAAACTATTAGAAAACAATTGTTTGTTTGTTTTTCGAAATTGTAAGTACCTAATCAATTTCAAACTATAGACTTATCGAGACATTTAAAAAATATAACCTTCGTTATAAACTTTTCAAAAACATTATGTATGTATATTGAAATATATTATGCGACGTAATGATATCATTTTTCAAATCTTATTACCATGTCACTAGTTTCTTCACCACTTGTAAAAAGCAGTTACTTGTAAACTTGGTAAAATAAAGTGGTTTTCTATGGCGAAGAAATTCAATTCCCAGATGGGAATTATATTTGTTTATTCATAAAGTTATTTCAGGTGAAGTTCGCTCAACCCTTCCTGCGTAGGCTCAAACATATTCTCTCGTCGTCACACTGATTTCTGAATTTATTTTCTGACAAAAAATGCGATACGAAATTGAAATTTTGCCCAAAATGTACCTTCAAACCATCATTACACCTTCGAGGGCTCTAAATAAAAGCCACAACTCTCAACGCGAGAAAGCTGTGCAAACAAATAATATCGGATCTCTTTGGAAAGGATTTACGTTCAAATCGAAACTAGTTTTCTGCAAAACTTCCTTCTTTAAGTGTAACATGCAAAGGGATAACTCAATAAAACAGAGTCTGCTAGCCAATGAAAGAAATCCTCAATAAATCCTTTTTAAAGTCAAGCCTTTGAATAAATAATATCTGGAAGTAGATGGGTCCCTGTACAGTGAGAGTTTTGTTTATTTACACGGGGCTCCTGGAGTTTGCAAAACAAGCAAGATACATTAACTACTATGTATATAAACAGTTCGATGGAGAATCTATATTTCATTCTAGTGGTGTACGATAGCTTTCGTTGTGAATAGGGTTTATGCAAATTTATGAAATATTGTTCTATAAGAGGGAAAACTGACAGAAAAGGGGAATCGTAAATTTTTTTAAAATATGATATATTGGATACCAATTCGCTTTTTTATAGTTCACGGTTTTGAGAATCATTTTTTCAACATGTAATAAAATTTCATAGATTGAATATGAGAACAGTATATCCATGATAGTAATTTCAAGATAAATGAAACAAAAATATATCTTTTGGGGAAATTAACAGATCATCAAATAGTGCATCTTGCAGAAAGAGTTTCTTAAATTAAAAATAATAATTAATTCTGCTTTAATTTTTAGGGTTCCGGTTTTTTTAATTAAACAATGTGAAGCTTGTCGTGAAATGTTTTGTATCTCTTTGTACGCCAATGGTCGATTCGATATCGGAAGGATATCAATTTGAATGTTAATTATTTGGAAATTGTTTGAAAAGCAATCATGAGCCATGATTTATTTAGCAACCAAAAGCGATTCTATTAAGCCCCTTGGGCCTAGTGTGCTTTGAAATGCATACTTTGATTTGTGATATTTACATTTTGTGAGATATGTTATTTGTTCAGATGAAATATCACCTGTGATAAATTAAGTAAATGAATTGCGAATGGTAATATTATAATATTTTATGCTATATTAATTAAAGAAAAAATAATCGTCTGTAATCTGAATAAGAACGACCCAATGTGATAAGGGTCTTTAAATAAAAGTATATAAAAAAAATAATATAGAAAATAAACAAAATTTTATCAGAAAAACATGACAAAAGAAAAGACATTGTTTCATCAGTAAAAGTTACGTAATCTTTAAAATTGTTTTGTTCACCTTTAGCTTAATACATTTTTTAAACAGGCAAGACGAATTAAAAAATAATAATATTAAGGCAATTGCTAAGCATAAAATAAAAGTTGTTATAAATTGTCAATTGGCAAAATGTGCATACATAGATACATAGTAAACCGTCAACTTATATTTATAGAAGTGGCCAGTAAATAATTGTTAATCCAGAAGTCGGAAAACTTTACAACCTCTTGGACCACTAAATTCATAATTTTAAATCCTGCGGGCCACCCAAAAGATTTTTTGATGGATTAAATCTAGTTATCAAAGAAGATATAAAATGCATCTTGTTCATTATATAAAACTATTCATAGTAACCAAATTATTAAAGCTCAGTTAACAATACAAAAATTGTACGAACAAAAAAAAATTAAAGATGGGGTAATTATATTAAACTTTTATCGTTATACAACGATCGATGCTTGCTTGAAATGACATATTTTGTGGAGAATTGGTAAGAATTTTCAACATCTTTTCAATAACTCACTTTTTGCGGAAAACCGAAATAGAGATTTTACTTAGGTGGAATTAAATTTATCTTTGAGAGTGTCGTCTGTCAATAGATCGATAAACTTTTTTACTATACATACATTATAAAATACATGCTTAAGATTTAAGAACATACCTGCACTGACTCAAGCACCAATATACAAAAAAAATCTCCTTAATAACCCAATTAATATATATATTTTAAATTGTCTTACGAGATGATTTTATGCATCTTGCATCGTTCATTCGTGTAACTCACTTTTTTTTTTGGTAGTTTTCTGTGGATTAAAAAATGTCCACATTCCTCTGTGGACCACCGTAATTTTATCGCGGATCACTAGTGGTCCGCGGAGCATCACTTTGTCGACCGCTGGTTTAATCAGTATCTTGGTAATGTTGGACTAATTTCTAAGCGTCTTATTTTGTAACTGAACGAATACATAATAATAAGAAGATACCCTCTGAAAACGTAATAGTTTCAAAGAGCGAATCAATACAGTAATAATCCATGACGTAAAAAATACATTTCAAGTAAAATTAAATATACTATTTATTACATAGGTGAGTCACGGGTCTACACTTAAAATTCTATGCAAGACAGCATTTATTGGTCGGAATTTGAAATAAAATGAGTACGTGTTTCATTTTATTGGTGATATGATATGAAAAGCTGATAAACAATCGGCCGTTTTTGTTTATAGGTGAACTTTAATATAATATATAATGTTTATGAAATAAATGAGATTTCTAGATTAGTAAGACGGTCAAAAAAGAGTCTTTTTTAGGAACATAATGTTTTTTGTAAAAAAGAAAAATAATAAAGAATGAAACATTAATTTACATACAAAATTCATGCTGCCTGGTAAAACGGTGACACCTAGAGTGAAAAAAAGCTTTTTCAAAATGCGAACGCGACATAAAATATTAATCAAATTGACAAACAGAAATGAAAAAAAGTACAAACGTGCGCCAGACGAAAATGCAACAAAGATAAAAAAAGCGTTCATGGAAATGAAATGAAAAAAAGACAAACGAGATAGAAGTGCAACAACAACACAGAAACAAGAATAAATAAAGGTACACTTGGAAAGAAAACAAGAAGAACGTAATCTTTTAAGCCTGTTTGATCTGAGTGTTCATTTAAAATTTCATGTATCAAATTTGACGGAACACTCTCCCTAATGTATCTACTTTCTTTTAGGTGTTTTTTTTTTTATATCTTTACACACTTATTTAAAAAAAAATCTGTTATATCTGTCTCCAAATTACAAATTATCAATGGAACATGCACTGTGGTTTCACACACAGTAATTGTTTTTTTACCAAAAAATATTAATAGTATCATTTCATTAAAATATCGTTGCAAGAACAAATGTCACTAAAAAAGTTTTAACGCTTAGTTTTTGGTTCTCATGACGGCAGTATTCTGTTATAAGTTATTGTAGAATTATTAATAAAGCTGTATATTTTTTTGAACAATTGAATTCTTTACCCAGGCCAAGTAAATAGAGAGTAAATGAATTCTTTCATAAGTAATGATGTATATTTCTTCATATTGCCAGATTAACTTAAAAGTACGTAATAAAAAAAGTTTTTAGTACTTTTCCCACTTAAAATTGATTTGATCAGGACCGGTTTCGCTCCTCGCGAGCATTATCAACTGATGTCATTGTCAGTTGTGATTGTGTTATATCAGATGTGATTATCAGTTGATAATGCTCGCGAGGAGCGAAACCGGTCCTGATCAAATATTTTTTTAAGTGGAAAAAGTACTAAAAATCTTTTATTCTTTTTATTATAATGCCATTCCACCAAGTATTGACAGTGAACACCTTAAAAGTGATTAAAAAATACGTATTTGAGTATGAAATTTATACCAATTACATTTCTTGGATTTGTAATTTCCCATTTTAATCAAAAATATTTTGAATTGTTTTTCCAAACTCTGATTTAAGCGGCATATAGGTTACAAAAAATCCGTGTACATTGAAATATAAAACAAAATATTTTAAGATATCCAAAATTTTGTTAGTTATAGTAATTAATATAAGAAAAGAAAATATGGTGGTTTTCTTAAATTAAACTGAAAATAAAAGTATTTTAATTTTGTAATTCACTGCTCTCCTTTCAATAACAATAATATTGTCATTATTAATTAATATTATGTTTCCGATTGGCTTAAAGACACAATTAGCTTTATTATAAACATCACAGCGCTCAATATTGTGTTACGATTTTGAAATATTCACATAACTGAAAAATCAGTTACTTGTTTTTCATATCTTTTTGATGAGTGAATTATGGATAGCAAACGTAGAGGATGTCAATTTTCTTATTCACAACCGGTATAAATTTTTTCAAAGTCATTATCAAGAGATGGTGAAGAATAGCTTGTGTAACGTTCTAACAGAAGGTTTGTGTGGTCTCATTTGAGAACATTATAGTTCGAAAATGAGCTAGCTAAAATGACGAGGAATCGAACAGTCTTGTGTAATGAAAACGCACAATCAGTATTTGCAAAGAAGCCTTCTTCATTGTTTTCTCTTTCAAAGTCTTGGGTTGACAAAATTTTTGTAAATACAATACGTACTTAGAATATATGGATAAAAGCGATATACACACAGTCGGCATCCAGCACCCACTACACACCCTAGAAATAAAAATAGCCAAGAAACCAAGTCCACTTCGTAGGCTTTGCATAGTTTCAATAGGTAAATTAATGTGAAGAAAATTAAATATTTGAATAAAAATAATGGTGAACACATGCAGTGCAACATCAATGCTGGAAAATATGCAGTTGTGCACCTTTGCAAAGTTCAAGCGGTCGAAGCCTTAGTTCAATCTGCTTGTGACACCCTTCCATTCTCATGGCGCACATTGACGTGTAGAGTTTTGTATCTGATGCGCAAACTGGAAAATAGTCTTCGCTCGTTTCATCCAAAGGGCATGAGAACACACAGGAGCATCTGGGGTAACCGTCAGCTCCGAGGATGCAGGTGGCGTCATAGTCACAACGGATGTCTTCGCACGCCATACGTTCGACAGTGCTGGAAGACCGGTGGTCCTGGTCGTTTTCGGTTGTAGAGTCTACTTCGAATGACGCGTTAGACCGGTCAGATGGTGGGAAAGAGAGCGGAAGTGCCGTTGCTGTTCATGAAAACATAATACTTATTTTATTACATAACCATATATTAAGCTCTAAATAATGACATCGGCGATAATGTATGTATCGTGTCTATTGTGTTCATGTTTCAATTCATAAATAATGCCACATTTTTATTTTTAGAATGTAGATATATGACGTATATTTAGACGAAGAAGTTGATTTAAAAACTCCCACGTGTGAATTTACAATGTAGATCCAACATAACAATAACGTCAGTATAAAAAGATTTAGTCAATATTTATAAGGCGTTTCGAAAATAACAGTTACTCGTTACTATTATTATACCATCTGCTGTGCTTTTTTATCATCATTAGATCTCCTATTATTTTTAGAAAATACCGTGTTCAAACAATTCAATATTTTAAACAATGATAGCTAACGTAAAATAACAAATAAATCGTGTATGTACATGCATTCCGTAATAATATTCATATCACACCAACGATAATACATTTATTTTCAAATAAACATTACAATTCATTAAATATTTTCAAATCAAATGAAAAAACCTTTAAAACAAAAACTTATATACCTGGTCCTTTTTTTACGCTATTTCGCCTTTATGCGATGTTTTTGGACGGCATTGTTCCCTTTTCACGCGATTTACTTATTGTTACGCAGATTTTTTCATTGATTTTTTTTAGATATTAAGGTAAAAATGCGTTTAAAGAAGTGGTGATCCTTCGCAAAATCATGTGATATGATAACTCTACTCTGAATTTTGTTGAAATAATTCTATTGAGTTCGTTAAATAGTACTTTTCGACCATAAATTTTATCTTAGCACATAGAGCTATACATGAATTCAACCTACTAAATAAATGAACTCCAGAGGTCTGTCCATAGCGACACCGTAAATGATAAAGGGTTCGATAATACTAGTGAAGAAATTGACGAGATCCTAATTGACCAAATGCTAAGCGACGAGGACTTGATATAAATTGCTATGGCTAATAACGAGTCAGATAATAGTAGTGACGAGGAGAAAGAAGAATTAACACTTAAAACTAAAGCGATGAAAAGTATAAAAATATCAGCATAGATCTTACTTTTTTTTTAACAAACGATCCTTTTTATGCGATAAATTGGTTCCAGAAATTGATTACTTATAAAAAAATCACGTAAAATAAATCTCATTTTCACATAATTTGATAAGTTCATTTCAAAATAGGTAAAAATGTATGAAAAACTTAATGAGATAATTTATTATTTTTCTTTAAGAAAAATAGCTTAAATGAAAAAAGCGATATTATAATTTCATTATGAAATTAAATATATTATCAAAACGTTATTTCATATAAGATTCTATGTAAATAGTAATAGTGGTAATTAGTCTTTCATGAATAATTTGAGTGTGCTTGTTGATTTCAAAAGATAGTAATGTAAACAAAAGAATTGAATGGAAATATGTAGTCATTAGCAGTATTATTTCATCGATAATTATGCAAAGGTACCTAATTGATATGGAAATTTAACCAATCAATCAATTTATTTTTTAGATTGCTAAATGTCTGTAACTTGTAGCGGTTAGAAGTTAGAACCTTAGTATATCGCCTAGATCGGTCTGGGTTCATGTTCCGGAAAGATTAATCAAATTAAGATTTTTTCAATATAAATTTATGATTTATTTTTCTTCTAGTTGATCTCGAGTGACTTGTCAATCTCTTATAATTAAAAAAAATCATGATATCCAATACATTAGCAATTATTTACGAAAATGCCGACTATTTTTTATTTAAACATTACTTGCGTAACATGACACTTAATAAATCGAAATTTATTTTCCTTCACGGGTAGCTGTCAAATAAGTCTAATATTAGTAAACCACATTGAAATAGAACAATGGTATGACAGGAAACTCGTTTAAGCAGTTAGGGACATAACAAATGACACGTGTATGTTATTTGAACCGAAATGAATACGAATATTAATTAACATTATTACAAATCTCCTGGCACTAACACACGCTGAATCCGTCGTTCTCTCAATATAATTAGCTGATCTACCTTTACTAAGAATTACGACGCAATTAGAGCATTCTATAAAGTACGTTGGCAATCTTAGATGGCCGATTTACTAGCAGTCGAGATTGCTTATTAGTTATAAGCAATGTTCCCTCTAAGCTGAGAGCGCGCGGCCTCGAAGCACTTTAAAATCCCCCGCGCACTCATTCCAGGTTAGTATGCACTCCAATACAACTCTTCAAATAATACTTTTTTAAATTGGATAAACCCCAACTAACCGAAATAAAAAAAAAATGAGATTTAGATGATTAAACGAGAATTCAATTCTTATTTATTATCGGGACAAGAAATTGATTTAAGAAGAGTATATGTTATAAGGATTAGTTGTAAAGGTCGACTTAAAAAATCTTAAATAAATTTATAAAATATGTCAATTACTTTATTCGCGACTGATTATTTGTTTCTTTCTGCTTATTTTCTTAATTTGTTCTTGTTTTATTGGATGAAATAATAATAGAATGAGTTAATCCATTTGTTATGTTATATTTAATACACTTATTAGTACAAATTAATCTATAAGTTATCAAATGATAATACTTTTTATTATGCAAATAAAAAAATACTATTTTTTATCAATTATGATGCGCATTTGTTGGATTGGTCCGCGTAGCCTTTGAGTTTTCCGCGCACTTAACCTCTCGCCTTAGTCTATAACATTGGTTATAACTTGTTATAAGATATAAAAAAACTATGTTGAATATGAAAAATATTTGTGAAAGTATTATATATTTACGAAAACAATATTGTGAATGAACAACTGTTGAAAAATGAATACTCGTGTAACTTGTTACAAGATTCGTACTCAAAAACGTATTTTATTTCAGCTTAAGTTAGTCGACGACGCTGTGACGATGGCCATATATATATATCATGTATATACATAACTTATATATATAAAGAATGTATGTCAACTATCAATATGCAATATTTGGCAAAACACACAGTCAGCATGACTGCACGGGTAACATGTAAAATAAAAGTTATGCTGTGTGGACAATATTGAGTATCGACAGATGCAACATGAGAACTATTGTTAATGACGAAACCTCGAATTATGAAAGCACAATAGAATTAAAATATAGAATTTTGTTAACGTAGCATTTAAGAAATTAGTATAAATAATTGGGAAAATCAATAAAGAAAGTTACTTCAGAGTCAGAAGTCAACCCAACAAGAACGTTTTATTTCTTATAAGAAAATGAAGCTTGAACCTGAGTTAGAACGGCGAGTGTTACAACGCATTTACTAAATAAAACATAATTTCTATGTTTTTTTGTGTATCAGACGATACGACTTAATTATAACTATAGTAGGTGATCAATTATAAAAGCTATAGAGTAGTTGTGTCTTTTGTACGGGTAATTATTTTATAAAACGCATCTATCTAAGAACAATTGCAATTTACTTAGGTATATCGTTTTTGGACCATTTAATGAATTGTAGTATAATAAATTAGACGTTGAATCATGAGAGCTTATTTACTGCCTATAGATTAAAAATATTTTTTATTAAATTTAATGCCTTGAAGCTATACTATAGACTCGTAAATTGAGCATCGTAACTTCGTAACCAGTTTTTATAAAATCTTTGAAAATCGCATAGTTTAGGGCTCGGTAAAACACGGCTCGCGAGCCACATGCGTCTCTTTGCATAAGCGTTTGCGGCTAGTCAGACATAAAACCTTGAACAAATTACATTTTTACCCTTAAAATATATAGATATATATATGTATTGTTCTCCGATACCTTAGCTATCCCGTTTCCTTGACAACTTGGTTCAAGTGAGTTTGAAAGTTTGCCGACACCTGGCATTGTCAAACCCTCAACCTTATATTTTAGAGAACGCAAGGGGACAATTATGTAGTTAGGGTGTGGCTAATAATAAGTATAATATAATGTATATTATATAGCTACTCTCTCTATACACGTCATGTTTTAAGGAATCCTGTACTATGGAAACATCTTATTAATAAAGTCAAAGTTTGGTAACAAATCCATACAGCAATTTCGACATATATTAAAGAATGTTTCCAGTCCACGATTTGAATCAGTAAATCAATAACATAGAGCTAAAGATTAACGACTGCAAAACCGATGTAAACTATTAATTACTTCTACTGTTACAATATTGTTAATTCACTAAAAGTCGTGTGAAAAGTTGTGTTTTGCGACCTCTTGTCGACTAGTGCTAGTTAACAGACTCCTGAAAATATACGACGGCAAGAAAGGATGCGTAATGTTTGAACTTCATGATAGTTTTGTTGATGCTCTCGAGAAAACATTTTGCATAAAAGCAAAGCGTTTTAATACCGCACCTGACTTATAGCTCGTCCGACTTTGTGTTAGTTTAAAATTAGTTCTGCCGACTAAGTTTCTTTGGTTCCTAGAATATGAAGAGGGGTATGAAATTTGATATTATTATATTACAGCTGTACTCATAAAATTAATGTAGCGTAAATCATTCGGTGGGTATATTAAATTATAGAGAGATCATAAAACGTTCGAAACTAAAATCGCTTTATACCGTGTGCGCCCCCCGCAATAATAATGAATGCCATTTGAACTTAAGGTATTTTATTACCGTGTATTTTATACAATAACTCAACTTATTTAGGTCACGCGGGTTTGAATTTCCAAAGGACATAACATATTTTTACTTCAATTGAGAAAGTAAGCCAATGATGTAAATAATATAAATATATAATTTAGTTTAACAAGATATTTTTTGATCATAGCTATTACGGTTGTTATTGACGATGTTATTCTAACGAGCAACTTCCAATTCAATCATGAAAAAAATTTATATCAAAAGATTTTCAAATATGAGTGTCGTTCGTTTGTAATGTGTAATAAAAAGAGATGTTCATTTAATCCACTGAATTAAGTATAATCCTTATCCGCATTTATAATGCCATTCCGTAAGTGTTACATTGAATTGTTTTTGAACTGTTTATATAAAATAAGTTTTTGGCAAAAAAAAAGTTCAACTAAGCTAAACCTAGTTACTGTTCTTACTTCCTCTGAAAAAATACGGTTGAGCGACTGAGTAATAAGCATTTCTCGTAGAACTTCTATTGAGATAAGCATTATTAGTAATCCATATGTTCCACATTGGAAGCGGGCACGGTTCCGAAAAAGCCTAAAAGTATTTATTCAAAAAAAATCTATTATATAAAAGTGTTCAAGAATATTTACCGTTAAAAAACTGTTTCCTCTTTATTATAGGTTCTCAGAAAGTTAAGTTCGTAATAAAAGCAGTGATTTCTGTATAACAATACCTTTCAGATTTCCCACAAACAAACTCCATATCTGTGCCGGTGGCGTGTTTATCAACATGCCTGATATTGTGTTTTTGTTTGTAATTAACTAAATGTTTGAGGTTAAGCTAATCTTGATTAAATCATTTAGATGTAAACAAGTATTGCGATTGCCTGAAAAAATAAAGGTAACATACGTAATCTGATTTGTGGAATTAATCCAATTTCGTATTATTTCCTTGTTGAAAGTATCTCTCTGAGGCTATTTGTGGTAAATAAATGAATAGTTTTATTGAAAAGCCTCGAGCTATTATTATAATGGAAATTTATTACGCAAAAAATCGTTCGGAATCTTTTTATTCAAAAATGATTATACGCTTAAACCTTTAAACTATGAAACATTACTTTTATATATTATATCTATTATTACTGTGTATTATTTTATTCTGGTGATTTGAAATAATATATCGTCGGACATGAGTTCAAAGTTTGTAACAACACGAGGTACAGCTACTCTAATGAGAACAAAAATAATAAATAAATATTTTATTACAGTTCGACAGTATATTATCTATCTAAAAAGGAATATTAAAGTAAAACGGTGCTTAAAGAAAAACTATTTATCTTTTAAAATATCGTTACAAATGACATTTTTTAAAAAAGTAGTTTGAGGTTCTTTTTTTTTGTATTTTAGTATTAAGAAGCATAACCTTCTAGGTAATATATACATATGTGTGTAACTATTATAGTTTGAAATAATTTTTATCTGTATTAAGATTTATTATCATTCAACGAAATCTTCGTGGTGTACAATCAAAATAATTATAAAGGGATCATTTTTTATTCAACAAGGATAGTTAGGGGGCATCTTTTATTCAGCTGTAAATCTGAGCTGTTGATAATGATAGAGTTCATAGGAACGATAATAAAATGTTGGTCAGCTATTCTTCACGTGGGCGTGGTGGATACAAAATGAATTCCCATATGTCTCACAATAATAAGATTTACAAACCATATTCATTTACATTGATTCTTATTATAAGCCAACGAAGTATACGGTCGTAAATATAACGAAAAAATGTGAAAGTAATCCATGCTCAAATTTCAATGTAACTCTGGATTTTAATTTCAAAATAAAAAGTAATTGTATTTGAGTCTCAGCCCGCCTAGCTAGCAGAATGTGACCTTTTCTGGAGTATAAAGTGCATTACATTACTTTGTGAATTTTCATGACAAAGTCTACACAGACAATTGAGATGTTGAATATCAAGTGTGTAGGTAAGAAGATTTTGAGATTAACCTGGTGGACTTAGAATATTTTCTTCATGTACACAAATAAGCAACATATAATTTTTGTTTTTATTAATCAATACATAAGTATGTACTTTAAATTTTTTTAATTTATATTGTAAGTACTTTTTTATAATGGAATGAAAATCACTTACTATTCTACATCGACGGTAAAAAATAATTATCTGTCAACGCGATATTATTGCGTTATTATCAGCGTATTTTTATTTTATCACCAATTAAATAAAACAACTTTTATACCATTGCATGTCGTAATAAATATTCGTGCGCCGCGTTATTGAAAACTTTTAATGTACGTAATATTGTATTAATGTGTTAACGGATTAATATGTGATCTGTTAAGATTGTTTTTTATACCACAATAAACATGTGTATACTGTTTTAGAATATTATTGTAAGAATATTTATTATATATAACTGAAATACTCAACGATTATTACTTAAATAAGAAAACTTAAGAAAGCTCAGTATAAGAAGATTATATTTCATTAGCAAGGACTTTACATTGTGAATATTAATTACAAAATAACTTTGCGTATAATTATAATACAAAGCAAATCCAATACAATACAGCCGTAAGTTCAAACATGTCATTTTGCACGAGAGTTGCAATTTTCCAAAAAAATCTGTAAATACAAAATACATTTACATGGTGGATGCATAAATTAAAGAAATCTTTCTCCGATGCTATTTGAGTTAACAAATGAACAAATATTATTTAAAAAAAGTATAAAATCGTAAACCCAACCAAATCAATAGCCAAAAAAATTCAAATTCCGACTTATGACACTATTGTACTGAGGGCGCGATGTAACATTAAGAGAAATATAAGACTTTTAAAAAGTAGTGTTAACTGTGTTACAACGTATAATAGTATAAGTATTTAGATCATATAAAAGCATTTTTTTTAAAATAATGTATAAAAGGTTTTAGTAGGGTCAACGACGTAATATTATACTCACTCAAAGCAATAGGCGGACCAGCTACTGCGAATCGATCTTTGCAGTCACCGTAGAATATGACATGAAGCTGTCGATGTCCAGTAGGTAGACTGCAAGCAGCTTTCAACAGTTCACATTCGCTAGGGTAGGTAATCATGGTGTTGGCGCAGACGGGTTCAGAATCAGAATCACTGCACTCTTGGGGACAGATGCACTCACCGGCAGAGCAACGCGCGCCAAACTTACATTCCACGTCCAGACAGAGTGCTATAAACAAAGAAAGGTTTAATAACTTACAAACTGAAAATAACAAATAATAGTGTTTTATTAACAACAAAAATAAACTGTTGATAGGTATTAAAAAGCAGATTTTTTATATTAGGTTTTACATATATATAAAGGAATAAATTTGTTTCAGTAGGTATATCCAGTGGTGAAGTGGGGCCAAGTCGCGCCAGGTCGGCCACCTGGCACCTAAAATGAGCCAGGGTGCCGCCCTTCCACCTTTTTGACTTATAACTTAATTTTCAAGTACATACACATATTCAAAATCGTTTTTTTATTGATTTAACTGTTAAAACTTGTGTTTTTCTTAACTTCGGACGGATATAAAAATAAACAAAACAAAATAAGGAAGAAATCAATGACCGACCCGCTACCTGTTTATTTACCACTACACTACCTAAAAATGATAACAATATATGTACATAATATATTTTTGTATTGATTTATCTGTCTTTCTGCCAGTAATGCTTAAGTTATGCATATCCAAGTAAAGCACACGTACACTTTCTGTCTATTTGAGAGACCGGTCATGTTGGTTAAACGAATTTTGGGAAAATATATATGGCTATTTTTAAAATTGAAAATATCTAGGTATGTAAATAATATAACTAGAGATTTTTTGAAGTTTTTTTACACGGGCTTACTTTGTTTCATTTATTGGTATTATTATCTCTATGACATCAACCACATTTGGAAAAAAACTCATATACATAGCTATAACTCAAAATGTGACAGTATGGACTCCATATTTTTTTTAATGATTTGTGCCACAAATTTGGTATTAAATCGTTACAGAACAAAAATGAAAAGAAAAATACAGGTAGGTTATAAATATTTCGATTTTGTTGTAGTGAAAAAGTTACATTTTTATTTATGTCACCTTACATTTCGGGTCCAGATATGATCTACCATAAAGCCGTTTTTACGAGTGTAATAATAAAAAAAGTTTGGTATCTACCTATCTTTCACGGGTTATAAAATCAGGTAAAATTGTTATATTACTGTAGAGCTTTGCAGTATTCCACATACCTAGATAGATTAAATGAAATAAAATAAAATCTCGACTACACTTTATTAGCGAGATCATCTATTTACCCTCTTCAAGCGCGGAGACATGTAACTGAATAATAAAATGATGCGACACATGGCGTGAGTATGAATACCTTAAGATTAAATTTACCAAACTTGAAAATGACAATATTGTCGCCGCGAAAACTAGACGCAAAGTTTCCGAATACATACACTATGACCCAGTTCATGAGTGAGCAGAACGGTAGGGTTATACGGCGGTAATAACTATTTTTATTGGGGATTTGATAAGATCATAAAAAGTTTTGCACCAAATAAGAATCGTACCAAAACGTGTGTCTGTGTTTATGAAAAAACTTGAGCAATAACAATACGAGATTCTTAGTTTCACTGAACCTCTATATAAAATCGAGTTCAGACCTTTATTTTTATTGCACGTCATATATATTAAGATCTTACGAGATATATCAGGTTATATGTAATATTTTTATAGTTAAAAAAATATGTACGAGTTATATATTCGGCTACTACTTCACACACTATGATAATTCGATGCAGTTATGGCAATAAAAATGGTAAGAAATTAATATCAAAAACAAATGAAAAATTAATAATTTTCTTATTTTCGATGGGTTTGTATTTTAAATTATAAATTAAGAATCAGAATCAATGTTTATGTTTACCAATAGATAATCTTATGAAAGTAAATATGAAAATGCTTCACAAAGAGGTAAGACAGGTAACAGAATTTGTAATACAACCAATGGAATAATAAAGATATCAAATTTACTTTAACAGCAAAATCTTTTATTCTGTCGATCTATTATGAGTTTATTTGAAATTAAAAATGCTAGACGTATAAATACCTACGTAAATTAAGTTCTTATTTAGTTTTTTTGCATGCTCAGCTAACATTTTCATTCAAAATTAAAATTAAAATCTGTGAAATATGCACAATTCTTAACACTTAATTCACAATATCTTAAGCTGTCATTTCACCGAGGATCAACAATATGACATCTATTATTGAACTTTTTAAAAGAATTTTTACTGTCAGTGATAAACCGAAAACAAATATTTCTTTCTGGTGATAATCGGCCAAAGATGTTAAAAAAGCACAATTTAAATGATCAGATTCAATGTTGTAAACTACTGTAATTAAAATTGTAAATTATTGATGGTTATTATATTCGATACAACTACAGTTTCGAAAAATATAATAAACGACATAAATTACATTTTTTGTTTTAGTGATGCCCAAAAATTAAAAAAATACCTAAAGTGACGGGTGTTGAATTGGATGCGATTTAATTTACGACTTTTTTTCAATAGAACTTGTGAATATTTGTTAAATAAACTCAATCCCAAAGAATTTGTGTTTATATCTGATATAAAAGAATCGGAACAGGGTTTATCATATTTCATTTTAAAAAAGAAACTACATATACACCATGATTATAATATAATTTGTGTTCATAAAACAGTATATAAGAAGTATTTAATAAATAGTCATGTTTCGGCAGTAAAATGAGTTGACAAAACGAAAAATAACGTTCTGCAAATTCAGTACAAAGCCAGTGGCGGATTATCCTATCAGCAAATAAGGCGCTCGCTTGGGGCCTCTGAATTTTAGGGGCCTCAAAAATATTCATATATTATAAAACCAATATACTTTTGTTCAGATTTCCATATAGTTTTACTATTTTACATGCAATTTTCTGACATTTTTATGTTATGCCAAATGCAGGGCCTCCAAATTTTATTGCGCCTGGGGCCTCTCATGTGCTTAATCCGCCACTGTACAAAGCATATTGTATAATGTTTCCTAACAGTAAAAAAATACTAATATGGTATTTAAGGAATGTTTAATCGATTAAAAATTGATGTCGTCTGTTTATGCTATTTCGATCTTTTAAGATACATAGATTATTGATTTGAGAGTAAGAATAGAGCTGGATTTAAATTTTAAGTTATTCATCGGATAATAAATTATGGCGTTGCTACATTATCTATATGCTAATAGCTTTTCCTCGGCGCACAGATAATAATTATGTACGAGAACTGGAACAATGCTCTAACGATTTCAAAGCAAGTGAATCTCCACCTCAATCAGCAGTAACGGAAATTATTCAGAAAGCAATCCTAGGGCGCAACAACTGCATGCGACTGGTTGGACGCCTCGCGGCCTGGCTTGTATTGCCGCCCATCCGTGAGTCCAATCTCCCGCCCACTTAACTAGCGCAACAGCCACCCACTCGGCGAACTCATACCACCGTCGATGACATTTCTATTCAGAGGCATTCGATTAAGGGCCCTATACAATGGAGTTGAAAAAAGCTCGTTTTTGTATAGAGTATATATGTAGATAACAAAAGAATATTCTATAGAGACAGTATTTTCATATTTCAGAAAATAAAATATTAATTTATTTATTTTTCACCCCATGCCGTTGCGTGTAAAATATGAATAACATTTTCAGATGGCAATTCAATTTCGATTCATGCCAATACAAACCGTACAGGTTCATAGCATTCATAATGTAGATATTGACGCAGATAATTTATTTTAGGTCAAAGAATGCAGTATACTTTACATTTAAGGTGTTAACTTTTTTTTTTATTCGATAAATATGTTTTTTTTTTTTCTGCGTCACACTGAAGATGATATCTCCTCAATGATACAAAAGGATAAGGTGTTAACTATCAATTATTGGTTGATACGAGTAAAAGTTATATAAATAACAGTACGGAATCATCAGAATTGTGTTCAATTTTCAAATGCGATGCGCTCGCGGTAGACAAAATCAGTTCTGATCATTTTATTACACAAGTTGGTTGTCGCACCACCACCAGTTATGTGTATGCAGCTGCTGTTTTACGATCGTCTTCCATAACGCAGTGACTACCGAGAAAATAATAAAATTTACTCATAATGCTACTTGCCCGATACAGATACGCACAGGACCTTTCATTGACCAATGTACTATTTGTACTCACACTAGTATAATTACATTGAAGCCGGTGTTGGATAATATAATATAACAAAGTCATTAAATTGTTCAAAATATTTCAAAATATCGAATCAAGTTGGCGCTGGAATAAAACAATAGTTAAACTGATCCAACAATATGGTTCCTAAATATCTATATTGATAATCCTTGACTTGGAGCCAGACTCTGGGATCTTAGTGTAAAAGCTTTGACCTAGCGATTATACGGGTCTCAGTTTAGGTCTCAATTGAAATTTGAGTTCTTGAACATGGGTGTTTGTGCTGTCTTTTCTCCTCGAGTGATTTTCCATTTACAACATATTTGGCGCATTAGTATAAGCTGTAATGCCAAATATTTTTTTATATTGTATCATAAATTCATGAATAATAAATGTTAAATGACTTTTATGAATAAATATGTCTTCAATAGATTCGGCGGTAACTTTGCAGAAATTTATTTTGAATATAAAATTAAATTTGATAACGTTGTTATTCCACTCGTTGAAATAAAATATGTCAATTGTTTTGTCTCTTAATGAAGCATCATCAGACCATTGAAAAGTATACGAATAAACTGGAAGTTGAGAAACGAATGTTTTTTTTCCTATAATTTCTCAGTAATACATTTGTAAAATTTTTATCTTAAAAACATAAATTCCTCGTTGCAAAAGTTATAAGTTCGAATTTGTTACGATCGAATGAAGTTGCGTATAAAAATCATGAAAGTGCATAATTCTTAGGAAAGGCTTCCACAATAAAATTGCAAAATATTGAAACGTGAGACGAAGAGATATTTAGTATCAACACATTTATAGTACCTAAATTGCGAGCTGAGTACTACAAGGTTCTAAGTGTCGACTTTTGGCCAAACTAAAGTAATAATGAGGCAGTCTTAAGCGTAGTATTATCTATGTACATGCTGTATTAATGTGAAGTTGAAATTTTGCTTTAATTTCCAAAAAGCCGTAGTTTTATGTGCGCGTCGCAAGATATCTGTGGTTTCAACTTGATCGCCTGAAGATGCCAAAAGGCGAAACCCGGGTCGTAAGTGGAAAAAACTTGTGTGAATACACATAAGTTTAATAATATATTTTTTATTTTGATAATTTTATTCCTGTATTTTTTTCAATTTTCTGATTTTGATCAATTATTTTTATTCTTTAGCACAATGGTGTTATTTTTTACCATTATGATGTTTTGTATTCTTGCAGTGTGGTATTAAAACATTTTACAATATTCACTTAGTACTTAATGATATCAAACACAAATTACGAAAAAGAAAAAAAAACTCCTTTTCCTTTTTATCCTCCATTTTTTTTTTTACATATTTTCTCCAAGAATAATGATCACATTAGATATCTTCCATAGAATTCTTTTTATTTTAATTTAAAAAGCGTAAGCCTGTTTTTTGAATCACCTGTGCTTTCATACAAATTTCAATTAGAACCTTGTAGCACTGGCGGTCTGTTTGAATTTCAGATGTGAGGATATAGAAGTTTAGGTATTTCTAATTAACTATGAAGGACTATTTTTTACAATATTTTATTAATAGTTATATCATGCTAGTACTATCATTGATATATACAATCGAAAAGAAACTTGGAAACATTTACAATTTTCAAAATTTCAAATGCCCATATTTTTTTTGGTGCAGCTGTCCACATAGAACCTTGCAGTATTCGGCTCGCGAAAAATTGACAAACCTATATAAATTTTCAAGCTTTTCAAGATTTTTCACAATCAAGATTTTATTGGTTTTTAAATTTTTATTATATCATCTACCCGGAAAGAATTATATATTTTTTAAGCTGTGTACATTATTATCTTCAATACAACAGAAAATGAATTTCTATAGTTTCTTTACGTTGAAATACGGTTTTCTAACAATGAACACTTCATTGTTGTAGGGACCTACATAAATTCTACCTGATCATTCGTGCGGCTACGGATTTGTAAAGTGACATATTGTTGACTTTTCAAAAAGAAAATGATGTGGTGGAGGTCTGCAAGCCTTCAACGAGCTTTATAAAAGAAGAACATATAAACTATGTATATACACCTGGTTTTTAATGTAATAAAAAGGTTATACTAATGAGTATTAAAATACATGTTGTCATTGCGCATGGATATACATTAAACTAAAATGAACTTGGGAATAATTAAATGCTGTGACAAGTAAACATCAATTGAAATCAAAACTTTAAGCGTCTAAATTATTCCGATCGCCTGAATTTAATTGATTTGAAAATATTTCATAGCAGTACCAAAAATTGTCGTTAATATCATAAAGTAATATGTGCTATTTTATAAACCGTGCTATTGTTCTTAGCCAATTATAAACAATATTTAGAAAGTTTGTTTCATTATGATAGTATCAACTTATTTAATATATTCAAAAAATGTCTCAAACAATCAATATTTAGATGCGAATATTATGTATTCTGACAAGATCCTACTCGCGATTCCTTTACATTTTTAGGAACGATTTGATTTCATCTTTTGATTCTAAGGCACAAGCTAGTACATTGCAGAATTTTCGTACTGGTACGTATTATTATGTAAACCGAGTATTGTAGAGAACATCTTCTCTTCTGTTCACGCTCAAATTACACTTTTGTAAAAAATATTAAAAATTGCAAAAAGTTATTTCGGTCGCCAATTTATTTCGATTTCATCTGAAGATTGTCATAATATTGAATACATCAATGAAAATTCCGATTCAACGTAGTTTGCTGGAGTAAAATATCTAAGAAAGAAATTATTTTCTTCTAAGCGTCGACAATGAAGTCAGCCAAAGCTTTAGTGTGTAAGATTATTTGAAACCGAGTTGTGTACATATATCAAATAAAAACCTTATTTAGATATTTCTTTGAAAAAATCTTAATCAGAATTTATGTATTTTTTGGTGTTGTTGTATAATTGTTAAAAATGCGTCGATTTTTATTCTTACAGCTTGTATTTTTTTCCATCAGTTTTCTAAAATAAATATTTTATATTGGTTTCGTCAACAAATCTTAGGTTGACTTTTGAAGTATTTATTTCATTCTTCCTCAGAAAGGCCCCTTGTAAAATTCACCATAGAATTGACAACAGACCCGTTGGGTGAGAGTTTTAAATGTGCCGTTTATTATCTCAAGATAATAAACAGCACATTTATGTGATATTTATTTTATCGGCGATTAAATATTATTTATAGGACAGAGACTTATTAACACCCAAACTTTGAATATAGTAACAGATAAATATAAAAAAATCACTGATGGTGACTCCATTTTATATCAATTTGAATAAACTAACATTGGTTAAAAAAATAAAACACATTTAATGTAATGATTACGTTTATCATTAAAGATCGCAAGCATTATAAACTGATGATACTGATAATGCTTGCAATGTCAAAAATGGTCCTAATTTCTAATAAATAACGTAGAATTAGTACAAAATGTGTGTTTATTTATTAATATAATATACTTTTTCACCAAGAATAAAAATAAACACATTAAAAATGAATAACGGAAGTTATTGATTTTATTAATCACGAAAACAGGGGAGCTCGAATGAACGAAGCAATAAAAATACAAATTACACGAGAGAAATTTTTGACAGTATTTTATGATAATAAAGGAATTTATTGTTTTGTTACGCTGCAGTATAGAATTACATATTCAGGTAAGCCACGCATGTAACAAGTAACAATGAAACATAATACTAAAATAACGCTGAATTCGACGTATTCAAAAATAAACAACGTAATTGCTCTAAAATCCAGATTCAAATGTTAAACAATGAACGATATGTTTCCAAAAACAAAGGTAAATTGATCCCGGATAAGTTTAATATAGGTCGTGTTGCCTCTCGTGCGGACTAGGCATTAGTATGAACCGTGCAAACTACTCGAGAATGGGTTTCTATCGAGTTCTATCAAATTGCTTTTATAAATACAGTGGCGAGAATAATATGGCAAACTAAGGTTGTTAAACATTGACGATGATTAAACAGCTATACCCAAACTTACATAAATAAAACAAGAAATGTGCAAACTTTAATAATTTTCTTAAGTAATATTTAAAATAAAAGTTAAAATAGAGCTTTAAACACAAATACACGATTAAACGTTCAAATTGAAAGTGTTGACTCCGTTACGTTGGCAATGTTATTGTTTTTTTACCACTTCACTCTTTGACGGCTAATGGTATGTTTCAACATAGCGAAGTATTTGCTTTTTAATCAATTAAATATGCATTTACAGATAGGTGACTGCTGGATCATATAATTTAATGCTATATTACTTTCACTGTGGGGTTACATATAATTTAATATTAAGTAATATATTCAAAAGGGGTAAATTTTTGAATTCAATAAACGTACAATATTAAATATTTAAGCCAACATTCTGTTTTTCAATTTTTTAATCAATTAAAACAATAAACGTTGATAAAAATAATAAAAGATTTTTAGTACTTTTCCCACATAAAATTTATTTGATCAGGACCGGTTTCGCTCATCGCGAGCATTATCAACTGATAAAAAAAATATATAAACAGTGCTATTTTTACAATTTAAATTTAAATAAAAGGTGTAAGCAACTACTAAAAATGAAAAAGATTTACAAATTACATTATAATTACACAAAATTTTCCTGTTTTTTTTTGTTCTGAGCAGCTGTTGAAAATTAAAATTATTTTATTATAATGATAATCATTGTTTTGTTCATTAAAACAAATATGTATTAAACTTTATTTTTACTCTTTTGTCCAAATTTTCACAGTTTTATGTAAAACTCAGGACTGGTTTTGCTTATTAAAAGTATTATCGGGTGATGAAAATTCAGTTCACGATGAGCAAAACTGCTCCTGGTCTTTATTAAAATATGTGGAATAAGTGTTTTTTTGGTACTTTTGGAAAAAAAAATGAATGTACAATAACACCCTTATACCAATAATTGAGAGAGAACACATTAAAAGTACATTAAAGATAAATGTTTTTTAACGAAATCACAACGAATGGGCTCCCTACTTAAACGTGAGTAAGTTGATACATATAAGTAAGGATCTTGTCGATAAAATGGCTTGTTAAGTGTGCGACTTCGTGACAACTTGCTCTTCAAATCGTTCCCCCTCACAAAGCAACCGTTCTCATAGTTACAACTTTTGTACAAGTGATTTCTCACGCTTTGAACTACTTATACGCTCCATCAATTTATAGCACTCAACTTTTTAATTGTGCCCAAATATATGGGTGTATATGATTGTACAATAGAGCGCTACGGTAAAAGCTTTTTGGTATCTATTCATATTGAAATAATTATTTTCATACTCCTGGCTAAAATTTTGCCTCAGTGTTAACTGGTATAGTAGCATGAATACTAATCGAGCCGGTAAACTTGTATATTGTATAAATAGTGGTCATAATAATGTTAATATTATAATACTTTGATGGAAGAATTTTGTAGTTCTGACGCGAATAATTTACTACCCAAAACCACCATTTGTTGTTAAAGTAGCGTTCACCAATATATTTCGTGTGTAGGTTGTAATATAATCACAAGGTATTTGTGTGTTATATTGGTGTAAATACAAACGTAATTGAATAATAAAGCCCTTACGCTATTGGCATACCTCTTATAATGATAAATTATTGAATACGCGGTTTACATTAGTGGTAACGATTTAACTTAATCGATATTATAAGTTCTAATTCAATCAAAAAATTATTCATGCACACACACAAGTTTATTCGTGCTGGAATTTTGCATATTTAACTAACTGCAATAACATGTTAATACGTATTTAAGCACACAAAATATATTAAGTAAAATGTAATAATGGATCGATATATTTGTATTCAATTGTAAACACATTCAACAATAATTAATGAAACTTTATAAACGACGTTGTTCTGGAAAAATATCATTCATACATTATATTAGATATAAAATATATTAGTTGGTCATAGATATACAAATTTTATTGCACATTCAATAAGAAAATGAATTATTTTTTGAATATAAAGTAATATGACAATTGAACGTTAAGTAACTGCCCACTTCATTTATAGTAAAAATTCGTTCCGAAAATAATAGTCTTCGGTTATTTCGTTTTATTACATACCGTTTTCAATTCCGCGCACAATATAGTGTAATAAATATTTTATTCCGGTAGTTACACTGAAAATGCATTATATTTACACAGTACTACAGTTCAAACAGAGGCTGTTGAATACATTTTTTTATATTCCTGCGCGGTAAAATTCATGCATAATATAAGCGCGTGCTCCATTTTAAAGTGAACGCTCTGTTTGCTGATCAAAAAGGCGGATATCCCTAGCACACTGCTGAAGCTCACTAACTGACATTTTGAACATCATTTCGCGCAGTTTTCATGTTTTTTTATTATTATTATTCGATGTCATATTGCATAACATGACACGGTAAATTACCTTTTCTGAAGCCATCCGCATGCTTTATCATTATGTTCACACACATTTAATAGTATTTTAACAGTAGATATTTTAAGAGAATCTGTTTTATTATCACTTATATGTAAAATTCTTTTTTATAAATTTAAATATCACACAAGAATTATAATGAAGAAAGAAAATTACAAAAAAATGATATTTACAATATATTATTGCATTATAATTGTAGTCGGACAGTTAAATAGGTATTGGTAAATATCACAATAATAAAAATGGAAAATAAAGCCTTTTTTTCAAAAAAATATTTCCTATTGGTGATAATTTATTTAATAATTCATAATTGGCATTTAAGATTGCTATCAAATTTGTCCTTCAGTGCGAGATTGAGAAATGGAATTCAAAACTGTGTAGTTAAATGACAAACATTTCATAACTTTAACACCTTGAAACATGAAAGCTCAGTATTTTCCGTTTAAATTATTATTTATGAAAATATACGAGTATCTTGCGAACTTCAATACAAATCGCGGTAAATAAACTGTCTTGGTTTATTACAATATTTTATTTTAAAAAAATGTTTATATTTCAAATTTAACGAGCAATTCAATATAATCGGGAATCATCCAATGTCACCTGTATGAGAGTAGAAAAATGTATTTAAATATTAAGTGCATATCAATGAATAGATAAAACATGCAAAGTTATGAATATGCACAGGTCACCGTAGCTTGGTGGCTGCTGACTCAATTACGTTGATTTTTAATTCGATTTACGGATTTGTATCCAACCGCAACCCATCCAATCCTGATAATGACGATAGGCAATTACTGTCCTCTATACCGGCTCATTAATTCTTGTCTTTCTTAAAAAGCTTAAGTGATCGACTAAAGCCAAACAATTGGTTGTAGGCCAATTGTTTTTGTTGCACCGTGTAAATCATCGTCTTCTGTCATTAGGAATCCTTTTGAGCCACGTTGTGTGTCGACGCTTTTTTATTTTTTCATCATGATAAAATGATAAAAAAATAGCTCAAAAGACAATACCATAATAAAAAAATATCAGCATATAAGGAATAATCACTTCTTTACTTGAGTTAAATGTTTTATTGAATTATTGAGTTTGACGTATATAAAAGAAAATAAATGATGTACAGTTCATTATGGTATATAAAAATATATAGACCTAACGATCCGTGGTACCATGTTTTCGGTTCGTATTTTAACAATAAACTTAAGCATTTTCCTGTGAAAATTTACGAATATATGAATATCATTAAGACACGAAAGTAAATCATTTGAGATGTATACAACTTTGAATACCTACTACTACTCGGAACACAAATCTGTGGTAAATTAAGGACCAATTATAAAAGCATTATCAACTTTGCGTATTCGCATGCTGTAAACTCAGTTATTAAAAGTGAATATTTGAATTCTAAAGTAAAAGGGTTTTTTGGGTAAGAACGCCGAGTGATTTTGTAATAACAAAAAAGGGATTGTTATCGCGATGATTAATATTACGAACGAAAGATAACATGCTATATGCACGAATTAACAAAAAATAACATTTTTTCTGAAATACATGTGGAGAATAGAATGTTATTTCAATAAAACCGTAATTTATACAAAAAATCACATAGATTATAAAAATAAATTAATTTTTTTTATGAAGCAGATGTGTATTAAAGATTGATTTTTAAAAATGTCATGTTTAATTCAAAAGAAACATAAACAAATTAACTTTTAAAGACACTTAATAAAATCTCTTTTAAACGCGAATGACACAGGTTTTTGTAAAGCTGATAAGCAAAATATAAAAAAATACAAACATTAATGTATTTTTTTAAAAATAAAAACACAATTTTCCTTTGTACTTTATTCCACTTTATTTAAAAGGTCAGGACCGTTAAATAGCACTGTTAACTTATGTTTCTTATCAGTTGAAAATGCTCGCAATGGGCGAAACCGGTCCTGACCTTTGGAATAAAGTACAAAAATATTGTGTTTTTATTAATATAATGCCTTTCCACGAATTATTGACAGTGAACACCCTAAAAGTGTTCAATGTATTTAATACTGCGAGATAAATAAGATTCTTTTTTTTGTTAAACGTTGAAAGAAATCTGAAATTGAATATATATATATATATATATATTATAATTGAAATCATATTGGCAAGCAAGTGATCATATTAATTTACTTCGCCAAATAAGGCAAAAATAGCCACCATCGTAAATAGTGCGTAACTATTATTTGATTAATAATTCTCCTTCAGAAGCCCTTACTTTTACCCTTACGCAAATTCCATTGCTGTGAGATATAATGGAGGGAATATTTGATGTACTTTGTCATATTTAGAATTTTATTTGAAAATAAAAAATATAGATTCTAAAAATATAGATAAAGTCGTTAATATCCTGTATATCTATATAAATAAAATGTTAGTAAACTAAAAAAAAAATTGAAAAACGTTGAAATAACTATGTATTTATAAATTTTATATATTTTTTCTTGATTTGACGAAATTTAATAGCTATTCTTGTCACTTTTAATATGAATGTAACCATACTATAATGAAAAGTTTATGAATACACATTTAAAATAAATGCGTTTAAAATTACATAGCTTTTACTTATTATAATGATCATTTCCATTTTAAAATTATCGATAATAATTAATAACTACTACTAAGATGAATTAGACTTGACAGTTCGTCAATTCTTGCTGATTTTTTTTTATTGAACACAATTTTTAGTACTGAGAGTATAATAACAACATACCAAAGTAGTTATATAATAATACTAATAAGTTATCATAATTGATTTTTACAGCGAATTAGCATTCGAAATAGACGTTAAATGAAAGATATTTAGTAGATTTAAAAATTCAAAATATTTTAGTAGGTTTTAAAATAAACTAAAACCCAATTTTAAGAAAATATTTATAAATATTTATATAAAATTATGATTTGTTGAACAGGCGATGAAATAGCGATATCAAAAAATATATCAAAATTAATGGTATTAAATAATATAACCAGCAACTCTCCCCTCAGCTTTTTCCCGTTTCAAAAAATATTGAAAAACCTTTCATACAGTTTTCGTCTGTTTTTTTATTCTGTGAAGTGTGTAATAGAAAAATAATACTTACACTGACTGTGATGAGAGGCATACGTCACGAGCGTTACTTAATCATTCGAACTTGATAAAGGACATACATACCGTGTGCTGTTTTTTCTTTCAATAAACCAAATATTTATTTATATTGAACTTTAATGTTCCTAGTGACTTTTGTTGACAACCTGTTTTGTGATGCCAGAAAAATAATCTTAATACCTCGAGGATAAAGGGTGTTTTCATAATGAAAATTAAGAAGTAGCCAAGTGGTTTTTCGTCGTTGGCTTCAGTTACAGTATTGACGAGCTCAATTCACTAAACGGACAGCCCAATCAACTTTTTAAATCCATAGATTTATGTTCAAAAGTATAGATGCCTAAAAATTTCCTCCCATAGATCTAAATAAAAAAATGAACGTCGAGAGGCGATAAGTTAACCACTAGTCCTGTCATAGCACAGTCTTTCTATCCTCATTTTCATCGAAAAATAGAAATTGAGTGACTGAGTAACAACCAGTTTATGTGAAAAAACTTTTATTGAGATAAGCTCGATTAGTCTATACGCTCGATAGTTAAAGCGAAAATCGTGATAAAAAAATAAAATAATATCACCATCCTGTAGTTTGTAAAGCGCGATGAATTTATTTAGTTATATTTCACAAAGAAAATTTCTTTTGTTTACCCAATAAACACTACAAAGAATCATTTAAGTCTGAAAAGTATTGTGAATCTACAAAATTAGTTCATTAGTCCGAGCTAGACGGGAGAACCCGTCGGATAATAATGCCGGGTAAAGGCGCTTTGATAAATTTAATTAGGCAATTTGGCACTGGTGAAAGGGATTCTGATACAGTGTGATGTGACCACAGGTGTGTACTGGTACGAGCACCCGTATACACATGTATTCGTGTTTCACTATCAGTGGCGTTAGCTTTACTGCTGAAAAATCGTTTATTTTATTTTTTCTTTTGTGTCACCAATATGAGAAAGCAAGGATCGATAAAAATGTCTGCCGTAGTAGGCTGGTCTTGCAGGATGTTTTTTTATTATTATATTTCTTTGTTATTTTACTATATTGTCAGTGAGGTAATTTAAAGTTCTGTAGAGTTTAATATTATTTATAAATTAATATAAATATTTGGAAATATAAATGTGCAGCTTAGTACAATTTTATAGAATCCGATGAAGTAACTGCGCGCCACTTAATTTTCGGTCATAAAATAATAAATTGAATGAACCACTTTCTATGGATATACTCCACTATATGCTGACCATATCCTGTCTCACAAGAGTTACACGTTTTAAATTAATGCCTTGAATGTCGTAGGAGTATTACTCGAGAGTTGACTGCTGCACAGTTTAGTGTGCTTGAAAAAAGGCAGATTGTTGCAGAATGATATAACGCTGTAAGGTAGGTATTGATATAATATCAATGACTGCCATAAGTCGACAAAATTATTAGCGGATATGAGATTTTTTCATAAATAACAGTGTTCATTTTTAAAAGCAAAAATAAACAAGAAAAGATTTGTTCATAAACATAAAAATTAAATGTGAGATACAAAAAATCTTTAAAATTCCTCATGACAATCAGTAAACAATAATGCGACCTTCCTTAATTTACGTCTTATTACTCGATGAACAAGGGGTTAGTTTGAAACGGGTAATAATTTAAACGATTTTTATTTACGGCAAATGATATTCAAAAAGGTATATATACAAAAATTCTTAGATTGACAAAATGTATGTCTTTTATTATTTTGATAATATTTTATTTTAAAATTACTGTATTATGTACATTGTGTTCTTAAAGTTAAATACAGTTTTCATTAAAATAAATCAACTTTTCATTTTCAATAATTATCTCGATGTTTGGGTTTAAATTGCATCATTAATGAATCGATCTTCCAATATACTTACTAAGTCTAAAAACATGTTTCTGTTTATACAGAGTTTTTCTTTAAACATCAGAGCTTGATTAATTTTTATAAATATTTATTAGAAATTTAAAAGTAAGCACGCATAAAAATGAACATAGTATTGGTCAGTAAATGAAAAAAGCCATTAGTAAAATATTACAAAATAAAGTTGATGTATTGAAACAAATAGTTTTTGAATAATGTTTTGATCCCATTCTAGTTAGACACGCCATACTGTCCTTGTGTAGGGGAAGTAAAAGGGCGGGTAAGACTTGTCCTTTACCTTACCTAGGGTAGTGGCGAGAACATGGAATTTCAGGCACACTTTAGACGCTTATAGCACCGTACTAATAGTTCGTAATACATGTTAGTTTGACTATAGACTTGCCCAATATGATCATAATTTAGGTGACCTTTGAGTCTTGGGTACACGCACAAGAGAAGAATAATAATATGTAAATTTATTTAGCATAGTAATGCATTTTAAAATCAATTAATTAAGTCTGTACTACAGAATAGTAGTAGTTTTATTATTAATGCGTTAATCTTTGAATCGAAACATTTTTGTATACTCTATGATTTTTCATTCGATTAAATATGAATTTGTGTTAAAATTTTTCGTGCAATTGACTAAGTAAAGATTTAAGGTAAGTTATTTAAAGCTTTATGTTAAAATTCAATGCTATTAACCAAAATAAAATTTAATTGTAAAGTATATGAACATGTACAACGTCATGAATGTTTATAATGAAAAAAATATATTCATATAATTATAATGATATACTAAAATCGGTAAGACATAGACCTTCGATTTTTATTCTAATTACATAGTAATCATAATCATAATAAATTATGTGTTCATTGTATACATACCACCTTTGAGTAAACAATAAGGTGATTTATTTGAAATTGCACCAAATTTAGTGAAAAAAACTGTGATATATTTGAAAAAAATAATGCTTTCATTATTGAATAGATCTTGTATTGCATTTTTTTTTGTGTTGCAATAATGTATTTTGATGGTTTAAATATTTGCATTACAGCTGCTTTAAATCGTTATTTTAAAAAAATGTATATCGTTCGATGCAGGTTTCGTATTTTTACATAAAATAGGGTAAAAACTAGACTACACGCTGTTAAAAATGTAGTGGAATGTAGTGGAAAGTTGTACTCAGGCATTAAATATGTATACGTATACGCTGGATGCGAGTACGGTCACTTGATCCATAAAGTGGTCGTGCTAGAACGGCGCTTTAGTAAATGGGAAGATCATGAAATTTCCAACGTGCTTTGGATTTTCTAAGGGTGAGAGAAAGGTCGTGTCAAAGATTGTATCTACGTACGAGGTGAATTAATTTAAATCTTCACAAGTGTCGGACATATCTTATCTTTTCAAAGTCTGCGGCTTAGCGTTTTAAATGAGCCTTCTTGTATGTGCTTTTAATAGACCGTTGTATAAATTAACTTTTCTCGTTAGACACATCGAAAATTCAAATCGTTACTTTATTAAATAAATAAAATCATAAAATATTTATTTGTTACAATTTTCTTATTAACTTTTTTTTTTATTTTTAATATCAAATTTATGGAGCTTCAAGTACCAGGACGCGTCAGCGACAAGGTTCTTCCAGTCTTTTTCATCGATAAAAAATTTGAAAAATTGTAAATTGCATCCCCTTACCATCGTTTGCAGACGGAAGGGCGCGATCACTACAGAGATAAGAAGTTCACGGGAACTCCATGTGCATTATTTTGCAAATCGCATTCCATATGCTTCCTCCATACTATATCCGTACATGTACACACACATGCGCATACATACATACACACATACAGTAAACAAAGAGAGTCATTTTCGTGATGCTAAGTTCGTTCTAAAATTGACAATTTTAGACGACATAAGATCTATGGAGGGTCGTCGAGCAGAACTGCTCTGGGTCTAAAACGATTCTCAGGCAGTGTCTCGTCATAGTTGTGGAGATTAGAGATCGTTGGGTTAAAATGTTTTCATACCTCGCTGTGAAACTTTTGAGATATTTCACGAACGAACTCGCGGATGGTAGGTATTTTCAAGTCTCTGTGAAGCAGCGAGTTACGCACGTACCACGGGGCGTTACATATCTGTCTCAGTGATTTATTTTGGACAATCTGGAGAGTCTTCATATGTTTGCGGTGAGCATACGTCCATATTGGAGCAGCGTACACCATGATTGGTCGAGTAATTGCTGTGTAGAGGAGCAGCTTGCTTTTGAGAGTAAGTTTGCTCCTCGCGTTAAGCATAATAACTATTTTATAACAGTTTGTGTACCTATATTATTCAATGAACGATATTTATAAAAAAATGTATATTTTAAATCTTAATTGATAAAAATAAAGTAGTCAAGTATCTTTATAAACGAGAATTATAACATTTAGTTCATTACTATTTCGACTTCTTGTCAAGCTTAACAATTTTATTTTTATTTAACAATCGAAACAAATTTATACTTCTATTATTTTTTAAATTACAAATCCGAATCTTATTCATTTTTAAAAATGTTTTTTTAAGAGTTGGTTTTTATTAAGTCGATTTGGAAAGAGTAATAAATGATGGGAAGAAGAGAAAAAGACTAGTTTTTTTGCATCTTTTTTTTCTTAAGTTCTCTGAAGAGAGAAATTAAAAGAATGACGTACAAAAAATTCTCGTAAAAATATGATTTGCTGCGATGCTCAATTTTGAGTTCACTTTCACTAAATTGAGTCAATATTTTTGACTAAATTAAATCATTTATTCTAAAATTATAAGACTGTTATAGCGGTTCCGTATAATTATTAGCAAAGTCAATGCATGTGAACTTTATTACTGCTATAAAAACATTGAAGTTCATTTTATTTATATTTTTGTGATGTATTTAAAGAGATAAAAATTGAATATCGTTTCATAAAACAGTTTAGCGAGAGCCTATATAAAACGCTTAGATCGATCAAATATTCTAAAAGTTTCATCTAAGTTTTGCATTTTATTTTGCAAAATGTCGGTCGTTCAGATAAAAGTTGCACATAAATTTTTTTGACAGTGCAAACAGCGCTGTAAGAGTATGCGAAAAACTTCAGCCGCACCACATAAACTTGGGAAATACGACAGATAACCAGATTAAATAACTTCTGAAGTATTCTTCGGGAAGTTATATTGACAGGTTTATATTAGATTTGAGATTGCTGACGAATTTGCCTAATCCTCTTCCCAGCTTAGCATCGATGATTCACCGTTCTCCTTTACCTATTTAACGATAATAAAGAATAATTCAATATACCATGAATTGGAACGCGAAACTTGGTCTGGTAGTATATTTCGTACTTTTTTCTGACAGGTTCAGAAAATTTGGAAAAATAAACTTGCCGTTAGATTCAATTGATAAGCCTGGTATAAGTATTTTTAATAGAATCAGTGGTAAAAAAGTGAATATATTTTCAGTTGAAATTCTAAATACATCAATGTCAATTTTTTTTAATTAATTTAATCGGTATTGTGTGACGCAACAAAATAACAAAGTATAAAGTGCTAATATACTTTTGCAATATTATGAATGAAATCGTCACCAATCAATCTTACTGCTACATCTCCAAATCAATAGTTTCAGCAGTAGAAATAAATAATTCATTATATTTATGCCATTATGAATTATTGTCATATATTGGAAAGGTCTTTTGTAAAAATCTTTTTATTCAATGGCTGTAAGCAGAATTTGAATAAAAAAAACATAGAAATAAAGACAAAATAATCAATAACGTCTTTTCATGGAACCAGAAAGTTTCGAAGGAATGATACAAAACCCCATGTTTGAGAATTCTGAAACATGTAATAAGCAATTAAATCGCAAACGCATTTGAATCATTACTGCATATGATACAAATTTTATTTGAACGACAAATAAATCAGAAAATGTACTAAATCATATCAATGTATAAAATGTTAATCGTAAGACATGAATAAAAAAAATAAAATAATTACCGATGACATAAAGCACGTTAATATCAATATAACTCTCGTGCATTGTATTATGAATGCAAATAATAAATTATCTTTTTGTAATTTTCTTTATGAAGGACAGTTAATAAATAGGCTTAGTTTGAATCTGTGAGAAAAAATACAACACACTATCTACTATAAATCAGTTTTGTGACACTTATTCAAATAAAAAATATGTTTACAATCTGAATAGTAAATTATTTGGTTGTGAGTATTGTAACATTAATACACATCAGAAATTAATTCACTTCGTAAACCTAATAATAATAATGTAATTTAACAGTGTGCTTAACCCAAACTTGTAAGTCATTGTGAGTCTTGTGATGGTATTACGGATAAGTTTGCCACACTTCAATAGTCCACAGATATCTTCAACAACTCAACACTCCAAACTAGTGGTTTTCGATAGTTGTAGAGCTTTGTTGTTTTGGTAAAAGTTTGATGAGAATTAGTAAACACTAAGATAATTACAGTTAAACCATCAGGCACGATGGCAAAGCTCAAGTGGCGAAGCAGTTAATTAATTAACATCGAAAACAAAAAGTTTTTATTTTTTAATTAGTTATAGAGAAACCCTAAAAATGGGTTATTAAAATATACTAGCACCAGTACCACCACAATTTAGAGTGACAAACTCTAGCATTTCCAAGTAGTTTTCAGAGTTCAAATCTTTAACGAGGCAAAAGATTGAATGTGTGCTTAAATTTTTTACTTATGGTTAGTTAAGTAGCGTGAATATGTGCAATAATTCTTAGGCTTGCCTTGCTCTTTTCTTGATAGTCTAAATAAGAGCTGACAGCTAAACATCCAGTTGAAAGATCACGCACTAATATATCTTTCAAAAATGAATGGGTTGGTGTATTGACACACAATCCCTTTCGGTGAAATATTTACAAATAAATACATATGTATTTCTTTGTTAAAAGGTAATTATGTCGTAGTTACCTAATTGTTTACTAATATTTATACTATAACTTTATACAAATAAGCAAATAGTATGATGGTTATTTCATGACAGTAGAGATATTTTTAATATAAAATATAATCAAGCAATTAGTAAAAGTCATATTATAGCCATATTATTGGTTTTTCAAAGATTTTTCATCAACATAATTATAATAATTAGAACTATTATAATGTTTATTATATATATGTATACAATGATTTATAATAACGTGAATTATTTTTCTTTTTTATGCTATTGGCGGAAATTGGGAACTATACTATTTATTTATGCACAATTCATAAATTTAATATTATAATGTTTTATTATCATTTAATTTAGCTTAAAAATATAAATGGCGTTGCGATTTCCGGGCACTTAATGGACTAAATATTTTTTAATTAAAAATATATTCAATTAAAAGTTTTGGCATAACAAAATACTTTAAAATACCTTTTGCCACGCTGAAACGATATTAAAGCTGCCGGCGTAATGCAAAGCTTAGTGCTACGAAGCTACGGCAAATGGCAACCAGCATACGAAATTACTGGTTGCATTATCCTCTACATAAGCAGAATTTGCCTTGTATTCAGAAATACGACACTAAACACTTAGCCACTGGTAACAAACGCTTACTATATGTTATGCTTTAGTTGGTGTTTTTAATATTTATCATATTGTATAAATAAGTATTTATATAAAAATAGAAAATCTCTTGCTTTTATTTTATTAAAAACTCTTTTAGTAACATTTAAACATGTACAATCATGTTTATAGTAAAAAATAAATTTCTATTTCTATTCATAAATATTTTATTTCAAAGATTTCTCGCCAGACATATGAATACCGCTAGAATTGTAAAAAAGGTCATTTTTATCTGTTTTATAAATACCCTTCATTAAATATTATTACTTCTGAAAGTTTTTGTGCCCTTAATTGATGAATGGTAAAAATCCCAGAAATTTTATACTCGCTTTTAAATAAAAAAACATTTTCCTTTTTACTCTTTTCAGTTACCTTAATATTTAATCGTGTTAAAAGTGATTTTATTGGAATTAGACAAAAGCTACAAATTTTCATCTCTCCAGCTGTAGACCTTTTAAATATTACTTTAAAGAATAATACAAAAGTAAAAATGGTGAACACAACATTCATAAAATTAAAATGTTTCAAATACACATATGGTTTTATAATTAACTAAGAGTTTCTAAAATAAATTATCATTCATAGACTTTAAATGTGTATATAAATACTCTTAAATATAAATATTATTAATTGAAATATTGATTTATGACTAAAAAGAAAATTTTATAATTTATATTTTTTAAGAAAAATAATAAATGTACCAAGACATAAGACAAAATGCTTAGTAGGCAAAAATGGTATGGCATTATAGTGTGAACGTAACCGTTTGGTCAAAATGTTGAATGTAAGATTTGAAGTTGATGAAATATCTCGTATACATCATTTTGTTGGCTGTTTTTTTCGGTACATTTTTTCTTGGTTGGTGCTGAATTTGTAAAATAAATTAAAATCTCGTTAATTTTTTCGTTTGAAACATACGAACCAGACTTCAAATATCTTTAGGTGTATAAGTACTCGTAGCGTTAGTAGGGTAAGTTAAGTCTTCGGTTTGTTTAAAATCCGGTAACTGATAAGCCCAGCTCTAGATAATTTATCGAGCTTTCCTGGATTAGGAGGCCTACTCAAGTCAAACCTTTCTCAGTGATCCGTGTAGTAGTTATTGAATGGCAGTTGTAAGCCCTGTTCGTTAAATGCTGACAACAGAAACTAAGGCTCGGATTGAGCCTATCCGATTAACTTTTTAATTATTCAGATGCTAACATTATACTCGATTGACACAGTGATAACTAATTAACAAATTAGTCAATCTGTATTTTGACCAATGGACAGGCATCGATACAAGATTTAAGTAGTAATTATTAATGATATACACTTATATAAATGATCGTTTAGCGTTATTAAAACAAGATTGTTGTTTGTGTTTATTTGTTTCAATATAAAAAGACAACTAACTCCCTTTTAAGAATGTCTTGTAGAATATTCCAGACGATTTTTGATTTTGTTCATTTTTCCTCGCAATTGCTTGGCTTCATTGATTATTTGAAAACAAACCATTTTATAAAAATTAAGTTATAAATCACATATTTTCAATATGGATATCTGTATGTTTGCGTGCTGAGGCTTTATAATTAAAACAATTTTTTTTTTGACGAATGAACAAAACCTGACATTTAGAGATGTCGATGGTTCTACCGCAAACATTTTATTTAACATATCAAGTGATATAGTGGCAATATGAAAAAAAAACGCTGAGTATAAATTGACAACGTCATGAACAGAAGTATTTTTTTGCGAATAGTATTGAAAGTCTATTTCGATTCAGTATTACTTATATATATATATATAAGTGACTAGACTGTATTCGATATTTTCTATCTTGATTTCTATATGATTTCGCTGTTCGTCTGATACTAATGAAAATATGTCTAAACTAATATTTAATGAGGAAGTATTTTTTCATAAATAGTCTATGTGAGTAAAAAATTCTAAATTATGACAATGAAGAATTTAATAATAAAAAAAACATTTTTCAACTTCATGTCTGTCATTCAGCAACGAAAATTTCATGAAAAAAAATCTTGCATATTGTAGGGATAGAGTTGTCACTTAAAGTCTTTCCGCCTTTAGAAAAACATGTCAAAGATATCCGCGTGTCAATTTGCAAAACAATCACAATGTTTCTGCTCGCTTGCAGTTTTTTCATATTCAAAAAATAAGAAAAAACAACTTATTTATTAGAGAAGCTGTGCTGACTGAAAAACTTGTTTTTAACTAAATATATGTACGCACATTCAAATTATAAGAAAATACGGCTTAAAAAACGATTCATATAATTTATACAAGATATGTGTAGTATGTAAAAAATACAAACGTAAAACAATATTCAATTTTCGTGGGCAGTACATTCAGCTGCGCAATGTTATGGCATAATATTTAGGCTTCCTATAAATATTGTACAAAAGGAGACTTTACAAAGTCAAACGTAAAAATCAAAGAATCGAGGCGAGATAAAATATTTACTATTTATGTATGATCAAAGTGCGATCTTTTCAGCTGTGAATTATTGAACACTGTTTTTATTCCACTTAGAAATAAACAATGTTTTCTTCTTAAAATACCCTAAAAATTCTGGATATGAATTTCGCATTCGACGATAAAACGTTGAAATATACATTCGCACGTCTTTTGCAGTTTTTGTAGATTTTGTAAGGATTTTTTTTCTCAATTAATCAAATAAACATGTATCGTTTCTTTTGGATTTTTACCGATGTGTAAATTCATGCTTTGATCAAAATAAAATTGTTGAATATTTTACTTTCTGTCCATCCAAAATACTGACAGTAAATTTCAGTGAAAAAATCCAACATTTGGAAATTATTTATTTATTTACTCACAGAAATATAGTTTTTACTCACATAAATATTCGTTTTCAAAATTAGTTTAAATTTTATTAATGCAACTAATGTATGGAGTTAAGATTTAGATAAACTATTGAATTATTTTAATTATATTATTATTGATACCCTGTTGGTATACATAGTTTTGAAATGTCTAAACCTTTCATTGATGAATAATATCCATCTACGTTCTATTATTATACTGAAAACTTGCAAAGCGAGCTATCAATTTCGAAGAATATCATTTATGTCTAGTTTTATGACCGTTGAAATATTATTAACGTTAAATTTATAAAATCCATAAAGCACGCTCCGATTATTAGTGCTGCTACGGCGACATTTACAGCGCGTTGGTTCACTTGCTACATGGTAACTATAAAACATCCCTTGAAAAGCAATCACAGGAAAATTATCCATGATGTGTTTTACAAAATCACATGCAAAAAAATATGTGTTGTGTAAAATAAATTACATTAAGATCGTTTTTCACCGATCGTGACCAAGTGATCCACGCTCTTAGGCGTTTGTTCTATTTGTAACAGTGTGTGTACATGGGCTTATATTTCCGGATTTTCATTGAATGGCGTAGATGACTAAATTTCCTCTTTTTCATACAATTTAAAAGAAGGGTCGTTTCAAGAACGATTAGCTTTTAGTCTTTTCCTAGCACCTGTTATTGGCCAAACTATCTTTTTTCTGAAAAAAAAATATGGAACTCTTACATGATTTAGTTATGTCAACACTTCCTATCGTTTAAACTTCACTAGTATTTTGAAAGAGTTATACATATTCATAAAAATAACACAATTTAAGATGAAAACATTTTTAAACATTTATTTTCTTCAGTGTTATAAATCTGTTTTCCTAATAGTATAAATATGTACATATATTTTATGATTCTAATGAATCCTTATAGCGGTGTATACATAGTGATTAGTTCATAGCTATAATTTTTCTTATGCCTTTCGCAAACATTCAAACGTTTCCCAAAAATTTGATACTAAACGAATGAATGAACCTGAGCTCCAAATTGTAAAAATAACCTTTGGTTTGAAACATACATACATTCAAACCTCAGACCAATGGAGAGGAATAAGAGAAGTCGGGTTTAATAGGTTTATTTCCCTGTTAAATACGATATAGAGACAATGTTGAAAATAGTCTCATAATTGTTACAATCGTGTACACTCGTAGTATATCTAAAAGTATTGGTCCATAATGTGACGGCAACCTAGTCACATTATGTCCACAGTATATCTAAATCACGTAATATTTGTATTCTATTTATGGAAAAATCTTTAAAAAATATAAGTTTGCAATACTTACTAAATTAAGTATATACCGTATATCTCATCGTCTGTCACAATGAAGATTTGCTGTATATTAAATTAGTACCAATTTTTAAAAATGTTACTTTTCTTCTTCAATGATGAATATTTCATACAAAACAAGTGAACGTCTCTGTCAGATATTAGGTGGAAAAATAATTGAATTATACCGGCGTATTTTCCAATAAAGACGCAGATAATTGTGTAAATATTTACGAATGAAATCGAAAACGCCCAGTTTATTCTATCAGGGAGGTAGCGCCGCGACGCTGTACTATCAAAATATTCCATGTAATAATTTAAGGTATTAAACGTTAGCTAGCATGTGTGCACCGCGGCTCGCCGGCAGGATACCTCTTCATGATTTATATCCCCCCGGGCCTTACGGTTCCTGGCGGCGGGACACAGTTTCCACTCACGTGAGAGAATTTCTGAGTGTGCGTTTTACTGAATCAGGATTTGTGTGTTTCTATGAGGTGCACTGAATACATGGTTTTCTATTTTCTTTTAGCGTAGATAGAATGAACAAATTACTTTACATAAATCATCCTTTCAGTGGCCGTAAAGACGCAAAATTTATGTCTTACAAGTTAAGGAAACGATATAGTTTGAATAATTTTAACAGTCATATATATACTGGGACTAAACTTACAATAAGAGCACGCCTTACCCTTTTCTCTGTTAGATGCGTACATCTTAATTCTTTCCCAATTGAGTTTATTCATAGTACAAATCAAGTGTTTATTATACCCATTTTAGGTTAAGAAAGAAATATTTACACGAAACAACTTTATATATTTTCTCTTATTGCCGTAAGAAGAGAAAGTGTCGATTTGTGGTGATAGCTAAAAATACATTTTTTGATTGATAATAGTGTCGTAAGACTTTTTTTGTGCAATAGATATTAAACATACATATGAGCTACTTATTTTTTTTTAAATTATAACTTATAAGGCCATAAGAAACTTATGTAATCCAATCTTGGTTTTCAAAATTTAAGCCGGCAATAGAAAATTAGGATTAGTCTCAAAATTTTTAGAAGTTCTGCTAAAATACATTTTTAAAAAAGTTTATTTAAAAATCATTATCAAATCATCAAAACGATTAAAAAAATGGTTTGGAAAACGATGGATATCGTATAATTGAAAAAATATTTATAAAATTTACTGGAATTATTTCAGAAAAATGTTATTTCAATTATCCCAACTGTCATTTGCATCTACACTAATTGAAATAAAAATGGATTTCATTAATAGAAACAAACATGAAAATGGAACTATTAACTAGGGCTAAATAATTATTCAATGAGAGCATCAAATTAAATTAAACATTCATAGGAAACCCATAACAATGGAAATGTCAATGTAGACCGATAAATGCCAATGTGTAACTTCCGAGGATTTAGAATTAAATTGTTAACTGAGACTGACATGCAAATAGATTGACTGATAATGAAAAAATACATTCAGATATTTCCCAAACTTGCCCGAACATTTCCTAGACAAATTAATCAATTATTCCGGGAATTTCACTTGTTTGGGATACACAGAAAAGGTATTTAACCATTTATCCGGCATTATTCCGGACAATCCGGCATTTATCTGGCATTTGTGAAAGGGTTTTAGTATTTTCTTTTGGTTTGATTTGTAAAGACATGTTTACCTTAATTAAACATTTTAGGTGCCGACTTCTAAACTGTGTGTGCAGATGTGTTTTTGTGAAAAAAGTATAGATTAATATTAAAAATGACGCAATGGGAAAACCGTGAATATGCATATACTCACATACTCGTAAATAATAATATTATAAATGAATCATTATGAAGGATATTTTATCATGTTAAAGAAATGACTGGTGGTTACATGTTATGTTTGACATTAATTTTGTCATAAGGATTTTTTGTTAATACAGTGTTCTTTTATGTATTAAAATGATATTTTTAATATTCCTCGCTGGTCGCAAATTTTTCACTGAAAATTAAAAATTAAAATTAAACACTGTTCAGAACTTACCCATCGCCATTACAGGAGTGATTACGATGAGCACTAAATATCAAATAAACACATTTTTTTAAATATGTGATACTTCATGTTATTTGTTTTATATTCGAGGTAGAATATTACTCACCAGCGTGTTTATTATAGGAAATACTTTTCGTTTGGTTTTTAAATTCTAGAATGTTGAAATTAAAAAAAAGCCGTCGACAAGCTGAACTGTAACCGAAAATCAGTCGACAAATTATAAATTTTCGCACCAAGCAAATAACATTTTTATTCCCTGCCCCATTGGCGATGAAACCAAACAAAACTCTTTGAGCAACGATGGGTAAGCGACAGTTAAAGTTTTTAATACATTACCACTATCACGCAGTGCAATTTACCCCTCAAAGTCCTTAGTACAAATAAAATAGTATAAACTATAATGAATAAAAGTAGTATAGTAAGCCATTCAATAAATAGAAAAAGATTTCCCTTGAACGTTAAGAAAAAAAACGCAGAGATAATAAAACAATATTAAATTTTACAATACATTATAATATGAGTAAGAAAAGATTATTGGTATAGCAATTAAAGTTCTATACAAACCAAATGAAAATCATATGTAACATATATTCAAATTCGTACTTTTTTAAGATTTTTTTAGTTTCTTTCTTACCATTAAATGATATAAATTTTTTGATCTATTTTTCCAGCTGAGAATCAGAATGTTTGATACAAAAATTCTTAAGAAAGTGACAATTTCAGTGCGATATTTATATACAAATGTATTTTAAAAAACTTTGTTAGTATTGCTATGATAAACATCATAGATTTCACAGTATGTGTATCTCAATACGGTAGCAAGCAATACAATTGAGGCCACTCGTGGTTTTTCCTAAAAGAATCGGAGTCCAAGCTTATAACAGTGATCTCTGAGTAAAATTCACCAAGAGTTCTTAGTTTTGGCTGCGACTAACAATAATACATATTATAAATAGCTATACAAGATGAAGTCCTGTGGTCAAAAGAAGTCATATTATTATCTTTGACTATTAAGTATATGACTAATTGTCACCTGCGTGATTGAGTGGTCAAGGTCGTTGGCTTCGGTTACGAAGGCCACACAATCTTATAAATTGTTTTTTTCAATCGATTTATGAATTTATGTTTGAAGGCATGGATGTATGGGTTGTCTTTAATTCCCCCTCCCACTCATACTATTCTAAAAACAAGGTGTAGCGAGAACGATAAAATAACCACAAGCAATGTTCTAGCCATATCCTTTTACTCGTACTATCTTTGGAAAAAAAGCTTGAACAACTGAGTAACAAGCAGTTCTTATAGAAACAGTTCTGTTAGATAAACTTCATTAGGGGTCCATAAGCTCCTCATTTGGAGCGAACAAGTATATAAAGTAAAATTAAATAGTGTAGTGATAATTATTCAATACTAGCAGTGCTTAAAATATTTAAAAAAATGCAAAATGTTTGACATGGAAGATAAATATTTTAATTGGTAAATATGAAAAATAAATAAGTATGGACGTGCTGTTTCGTAGCTCAGCTTAAGTAAATCGTCAATTATTCCAGAGGCGTGCGCCGACGGTAAGCCGGGCGGCGGGGCACGTAATGAAAATTAATTCTTGAAGGCCCAGGCGGGCGCCATTTGTCGTGACTGGATTAAAATATGACGCATTGAGTCGCATGCCCTATGGCACTTGCCCGAGATAACGGGTTCAGGCGTACGACTGTTTGCGATTAATTCAATTTATCAATACATACTATCCAATAAACATATTTTATGATATTGTATCTTTTGACGCAGATATTATTTAGGTACTTAAATGTTTGTAGAGTAAAGATCGAAGCATAATATGTATCACAAATATTCATGCACGATATAAATCATCGTCGTAAAAATTGGTAATATTTACGAAAATTCGAATTAGGAAATTGATTGTGTAACAAAACACAATAAAGTGAGTGATATATTCAAAAAAAAAAATTAAATCAACTAAGTAAACATGCCATATATTTTTTATAAGTACATTTTTTTTCAATAATAGAAAATTTGATTTAATTCTCTTCGTATTATCTTTTTAAGAATGATAAGACTGATTAAGAACTAGTGTCTCTCTTACCCCGTTCTAAAGACCTTATTTGTGATGTAAAGGTTCAGTGACTGCTTTACAGTCCTTTCTCGTTAAATATTATACGTTTATAATATTTAACTAGAGATATTTAAATATTTTTTTTTTCAAAAGGCTGCCATTTTGTTAAAAACATTTTTTTTACTTCTCTGAGTAGGGGAGATAGGAAAATTTTTATTAATTAAGAATCCATTGAATTTTTGTTTTTAAAATGACCAAAAGGGTTGGAATCATGTAGGCCAAGACACCACCTTTTTTTGGACCCCTCCCTTTACCAGCCAATAACTTTTTAAAAATATAAATAAACGAATGGTAAAAAAATGGATACAAAAAATTCTTTGTTTATTTTTTACAGAGCTCGAAAAAACACTCGAAATTCGTGCCTCTAGACTATAATACCCCCTTAAGTACATACGCAACGACTAAAAAACTACTAATGGTATAAAGGGAGATCAAAATGAAAAAAATATGTGGGAATTGGTAATACTTGGGGTATCAACGAAATCATTCTGAAAATATTAGAACTGATATGTATTTTTTATCAAATAACATGTGTTTTGGATACGAAAATTTCTTAGAAAGAAATAACACTTCAAAAATCTTACGGACAAATTGTTGACATTCGTCACTGTTATGGAACATTTGATTATCGACTCAACAAAGATTTTGGGTCGAAATGGATTTTTAATGTTTAATTTTCATGGGAAATAAATCCATTATCCATTATCGATTTTCTGCTATAATGATTTATGTACATAAAAAAAAATATGTACATAATATATATTTTTTTAATAATGATCCTTCTCCTAAGGTATTTCTTAATGTGATTAAACGCACATGATACTAATGTTTTTAAAGATATTGGCAAAAGTTTTACCTTTACGACATCTAAACATTCTAAGCGTAATGGTTTTATACTGTTTTTTGTCTTTTCACGCTAATCTATATGGATATATTCAGTGGCAGATTAAGCCCCTTATTATGGGAGGCCCCAGGCACAATAAAATTTTGAGACCCTGTTTTTTCGGATAACATGACAATGACAGCAAAATATATAAATCTGAACAAAAAGTCTATTGGTTATATTATATAAGCTATTTATGAAACCCCTAAAATTCGGAGGCCCCAAACGCGCGCCTCATTTGGTTATAGGATAATCCATCATTGAATATATTTCTTTCTAGTCTGCCTCCTATGTCAATTAAATAATATTTTAGAGGATGCTTTATCAGCGACATCGAAAAATGACATCTGTCATTTTGATTCTAAAAAAAGTGTTCAATTGTTCGAAATTTTATGTATATAAAATTTCATTTTATAGATAACTCGCAGTATTGTTTACGTTTCGTATTGGCACTGTCTTTTGATGATTGCATTGGATAATAATACAACATTGTTTATCGACTTCAGTATATAACGTAAGTCCCAAATGAATAAAATAAATCGTTCTGTCCCACGTACACATGAATAAATAAATGTGTAGCACTCACAACAGTCTCCAATGTATGCAACCGAGATATTTTGCTGCAGTTGACATGCCGCACTGCGCAGGCTACACTCGCTGGCGTAGCTCTGTCCGTCTGAGCCGCACACGACTCGAGTCTCTGGGGCTGAGTCCGCCTCTGCCATCTATACGGTAAACAAACCCAATAGAGATGATTAGTGATTACCATACATGAGCGCTAGAAATATGTACCACAAAAATAGCGTTTTGAATTTGTTAAAAAATGAGACTTCTAATTCATACAAATTTAATTACAGAAATTGATAATATTTTATCGATGGGTAAGTATGGCAAAAAATACTGATTCTGAAAAAATAGTTTTTAGTAGATCAATGTAGAAAAACGATGTGTCAATACTATTAAAAATAAAAATAATAACAGGCGTTCAATGAATTTACGGAAATCTAAAGGAAATTTCGTAAATCTAAAGAAACGTTTGTGTTATTTGCTAGAAAAAATAATAGTTTTTATTCAAATATTTTTTTATCCAAAAAGGAAATTATTAAAATGTTAATGGCGAAATCAAAAGAAATTTTTGATTTTTGTTCTCATTTTTACAATTTTACATATTTTTTTTATAAAACATTTATAAAAGAAGCTTTTAGTTTGTCAGAGGCTACCTTATAATTATGCAACAATGATATATTACTATTCATCCTAAAGGTAAATAGCTTATCATGTCATTATTTACATAAACATCAGCATTTAAATCAAAACGTAGATAATTACAGATTATTATGGTTATGTCCACACGGAATCAATTTTTCATATTTTACAAACAGTATTTCAAAAATATTAAAAAGCACATTTAATTTGAAATAATATGGGCTTTAATTACTCTGAATAAGTCATGGTGTAGGTCACCATACATACAAACAAATATAAAGTGCTAACTTCTTCATAACATGTTGTGAAAATAAATATTACACTGTTGAAATATCTCACAAGAAATATGGCGAACCCAAACTATTATTGGTAAATAATTGAATAATAATGGTACTGCCAGAATGCTTGAAAGGCCGCACATTATGCAGGTCGAATCGAGTTATGGTATGTAATAAGAAAAAATGCGGTCCATAAAACTCCAAAGCACAAAAATGACTTACTGATTCGTCTTCTGAACAGTTTCCGGGGCAAATGCATTTCGTTTTTCCCACGCTTTCCATCTCACAGACGCCGTAGAACTCGCATTTTTTGTCGTCGCAAGTTTCTGAAAAATGAATTTATATTAAAAACTTCAATGTGAGGTAACGACTCTTTTTTCATTTCGAAATTTCAATAGCAGGAGTAGAAAGAAGAAACGCAAAAGCAGATGTCTTGAGTCACGTCTGTCAAAATATACAAGGATATATTTTATAAATAATACGAGTATCAAACACAAGATACCTTTAAATATAATATTTTTAATGTAACATTTTCAAAAGAGCTCTTTCGTGCCACTAAATATCCAATTTATTAATATATTATGAATAAATACCTAATTTAACTTATTGTATTATTTTTAAATGGGCAATTTAAATTGAAAAATTAGTTGTTTGACTTATTGACATTATATTATTTATTGATATTTAGAAAAGTCACTGTAGTAACTATTTACAGTTGCTAAGATAGAAAAAGTATGAAACAACGTTTTCCAATATGATCCTTATACATTATTATCACTTAAGTATTATATTATATAATCAATATATTTATTAACCATAACTTTGTAATATAATAAATTTACTATCATAGCGAAGTCCATTAGCGGCTAACCATTATCCATTTAATTTAAATTGATAGCACCTTCGTTAAGATAGCGCATTATATTGACACGTATTTTATTGACATTTTAAACAAACCCTTATATTATAAGTGTTGGAGGCTTAAATATGATTTAATAAAAAAAATATGGCTGGTCATAAAAACAGATCTCTAAGAGGTGTAGGTTTTTTTGTCATTATTTTGTGAATGAGGTTAATGACGTTTATAATTTAATGGCAGAAAGTTAAATGACGACACCATGATTACAAGCAATTTAATTTTATTGGGCAAACTGATTAACCTTCTGGAATCATACTCTGGTAAAACAATAAGGTCAATAAAACAGCCGAAGTTCAAAGCAAATAAAATAAAGGTCAGGCGTTAAATTTTATAGAAACAGTTCAGTTTTATATTTCATTTTATATTCCGTTAACGGTTGATATTAAATGCAATGACAACCAGTGGTGAGCAATTATTTTGAAAAAATGATTTTATACACTGAAAAATCATTTAGTAAGGCACTTAATGCGTCTGTAGCAAAAAAAATATTGTATCGTTATTGACGGATAATTAAAATTAAATTGCATTACGCGTAGCCAAATAATGCTCTTACTAGGTTGCGCGGTCAAGGGTTTAAAAAAATTACTGTTTTTTTTTAAAATTATTTACGTTTCAATCGATTGGCAGATTTGCGTGCCAATTTGTTGGCACTTTATACTATTTTAAAATCTGTATAAAGTGGTAAGTTATCTACTAGCTGTTATTTAGACTATTCTTATTCTACTCATAAGAAAGAGGTTTAGCAACTGATTTAAAAGTTGTTTTAGAGAAAAAATATGACAAGATACATGATATATTTTATAATATCAATATTGAAAGTAGATATGTGCTACGTAAAAAATATTATTAAGTGAATAGAATATTTATTTTAAAGATTTTTTTGACTCTATCTTAATAAATTTAGTTAAAAAAATACATTGTAATGACAAAACCCTTTTTATTTTATAGATGGCTTATTATGTAAAATACAATCATAATGATACAAAGCACTCATGAAAATTTTGTAAAAATATGGAAATTTATTTTATAAAGAAACGGCTTCAGAAAAATAACAAATTTCAATGAAAACATGTACTCTGAATTAAATATGTTATTTTATTAACAACCAACGAAAATTTGGATGTGATCAATTACTTAAATTACATCTATAAAAGAGCCGTTTTTTTCTTTGTTAACGCCGTGTTCTTTTTTTCTGAAAACTTATACAAAAATAAAATTACCATTTTTATAATGTACTTAGTTAACAAACTACAGAGGCAAAATAAACTTTATTATTATTTCTATTTTTTGCTTGCGGTAGAATTTAAAAAAAATATCTGTCAAAAATGTTTGTATAAATGTGTACCAAATGGTTAAAGAAAAATTAAAGTGCCTGACTTGTTTAATAAAAACGAAGTGCTTTCATAAAAAAGTTACGCAAATGTCGCGTGGCTCAATCGTTGCTAAAATTATGGTGGTTTTTATAGGTCTATTAAAAAGCATGTTATGTTCTAATACTATTGCTTTGTGATTTTTACGAACCAATTATAAATCAATATGCTTCACATTTTCTCAATTTACTCAAAAAACAAAAGAAACTTACTTTTATATAATAATCATGTAATAAGACATCGTAGGTAGCGTGACACTTTTTAAGTATATACGTGTGGTGAAATTGTATGTTTTTAATATTTATTTTCAATGAATAATGAGAAAATATTTGTGTTTTCAAAAACTATACAATTTCTCTGCAAAAACTCATTCATTATATTATGTATGTCAAGTATTTTATTATGCTGTATAATTATTTTTGTATTTCATAAGAAACCTTAAATTGTTATTATATTTTCCAGACTGAATTCAAAATACATATGTTACTTAATTACCTTTTCATTTTCATGCACATATTTTTATTATTCTATGATTATTATCAATGTCAACAACGTTGATCAACCAGGTCATTACAGTACGGTCAGTTTCATAAATTATTTTTTCAATCAATCTGTGTTTTAAGTCATTCATGTAAAAATTATCAAAATTCTCTCCCATCCCATCAACCCGATCATTAAAAACGGGGCAAAACGATTTTCTAATCACAAAGTATGTCCCTAGCCAAATCCTTCTATCCCATTTTTTTTCTGAAAAGGAATGAGCGACTAAATAATTAGCAGTTTTTGTAGGAAAAAAATCATTGAAATATATTCCAAGTGCTCCATGTGCTCCAAATTGAGAACGGGTATAGTAATAAAAAAAAATGTCTGAGTGTATCAGTCAAGCCATTGATTTATACTACTTGTAATAAGTCTATCAAATTATATTTACTTTTGTTGAATAATATTCTTATCAGCTGAAAATATTATTAGGGAAAATAATAAATGTGGAATATGTTCTAAACTAGAAATGAAGACACGTTGAGGAATATTATTAATTGAGAAATAGGATATTTGTCAATGCGGTTGAAATTTTATGGGAACGTATGCTTTTTATTTATTTTTCTTTACTGGCATGTTATGGATTCTCATGTAATATAAAAAAATTGTAAAAAAATATAGATATTTTACTAGTCAGATTACAAGTCCACTTAACTAAACTTCGCCAACACTCTTTACACGCATAACATCTACATATCTCTCTAAAGTTGCATTATAACACTTTGGAACAACGAATGTATAATTAATTTATCAAATTTATTTTTTCTTAATATGTACTGTTTTGTAAAAAATATTCGGTTTTGAATACATTCACAAAAAAATGAATTGTATAATACCTATTTCAATAAAATAGCGTAGTTTATACCTTAGCTTTTGTATAGTATGTTTTTGCTTTACATTTTATTATACATCATATTTCATGTTAGATATGATTTTTCTTACCACAGGTCCCATTGTAGAGTGGCACCAGAGGGTCGCTATTGGCGTGACTGTTTGAAGTCTCGCAGGCGCGGGCTCGGAGTCGGCATTCATTGGCGTAGGTGCGTCCATCGGAGCCACACACGGGCTCCAGCTGCGCGCCGCACGTCGGGCACTCGCATGAAGCGCGGCCGTCTCGCGACACGCACGCCCCCCCTGCCGGGCACGACACATTTGCACAAGGACCTGCCGTACCTGTGAAAAATTCACATAATTACATTATATTGTTATTATTGTCCTCGTTTTCGCAAATGTTTTTCATTACTCTTTAAAATAAAAAGTATCTGCGTACGCATTGTAAATTTTTTACGAAAATTTCATGTCGTAAAGCGTACCCGTTCAGTACACAAGATTTGATGCTTCGCAAAATCTCATTATTTTTTACGAGGCGAGGTTAAGAAACACCAAGGCAAACAAATTTTACTTGTTATCATTTATTATGAAACGTATAATTGTTTTTATAGGAAGGCAAAATACAGTAACCTCTTAACTTTTTTAAGATTTGCAATGGTAAATTATTTTCATGCTATAATCATCTCGCTAGCAGATGATGGCAGCTTTTCTATAAAGATGTAGTCACAGACTTTTTAGTATTTGTTAATTTTTATTGTAAATAATTAATAATAGGAACATTTTTTTTCAATCTTGTTTTATATAATTATGATATTGTTCTTTTGACAATTGAAATGAAGGTAAATTTTAATATGTATGTACTTATGAGCTGAATAAAATAATCGTCGGGAAAGAGATTTTTTAAAAAAAGTTGCTCAAATCACTGAATAAATTACTTAAATAAACATGACATAGGTATATAATGAAAATTAAATAAATCGATACTATTGTTTTCACGTTGGTCTCTTGAACATTTGAAAATATTACGTTATACCCTTTTGACTGCAAAGTCTCAAAATAAATAGTTTCGTAGGGAGAAAAATAAAATTTGATTGACTTTAAAAATAAAATTGTCTCTAAAGTTAATTTTCGGCATAACGCTTCACGTAGCAAACTCACCCCAATATATAAACTAGATAAATCGATTTCATGAATTATTGAGCAGCGTAAACGATAGTGAGGAATCGTTTCGAGTGATAATGGATGTTATTCTAGTCACGAAGCGGTCTGTATAGGTTTCTTTTCAGAAGTTTGACGATAGAGACAAAGGTCGCATTTTTCGTAAGGTCAAACGCTCTGATGGCGAAAATCTTTCAAGGTTCGTTCTTCAGACGAAATTCTGAGACATATTGGTGTCGTAGTGTTAGTCAGACGCTGTGTTTGCAATCATCATAAGTTTTAGATATTTTACTATTTTTAAATAATTTCAAAATTTAATTAAAAACAAATTTATTTTATTTAATGTTATTTCAGGGAAATACTGTAATTAAAAAAAAAAATAATAACACTAGTTATGCTTTGAATAATAAAAAATGTTTGGTAATCAATTTAAATGTTTTAGGGAACATATATATTGAAATTTCAGTATTTTACAATTTGATAAATCACAAAAAATATAATACTATGGCTTTCAATGCATTTTTTTATAAAACTATAATATATTATTTTTAGTTTAATATTTATGTTTGTTCCCAAAACACCTTTTAATATTCGGTGTATTTTAATGATTTGAAATGAAGTGACATTCGATGATTTTTAAGTTTATTTTATAATCAACATTGTAATACACATATTGATAACTTTGTGACTATGATTTTGTAAAGCAAAAATCACATAATATAAATGTGGCGATAAATCAATTCACACTCACAACAATTAATTATCCAACCCATTTTCCGAATGGTAGTTTATGTATTCATTAAATATAAATGTGAACACATTTTTCACGGTTCGCATTACACAGCCTTTAGGACGACAAAATTTCACGATTTTAATGAAATTAATTGTTCTGTTTAAGCTCTAACAACCGCAAACATTCTTTTTATGTAAACCGTGTTTATTTTGTATGAAAATTTCAAAGAACAATTGTATGTTTTTCTAGACTTTGAGTGTGGAATAAAGCTTTTTAATGTTCGTTTATTACATCACCAATTAAAAAGCTGCCAGCGTAGGCTTAAATTAAAAAAAAAAAGAATTTATATCCAACAATAATTTTAATTCATCGACGGATATTCATATGAATTATTTTAACTGGAAATTCGTTTCAGCTGTAAGCCACAAAGTAATTATTATTATTTGAAAAGAGAATAATTTATTTAATTATAAATTTTATGTAGAATATTAGTAGTAGGTGAAAATTTATGTTCATGTTAAAATATAAGAATTTATGTTTTAGCTTCTCATATTGTATACTGAAAAATCTTGTTAAAAATAAAAAAAGTAATGTGAAGTACGCTATTTGTAATAATGAATTTATTATGTACTTATCGTTAAACTTGTTTCATAATGTTTTAATTTTTTTTGATTTTGTAAATTGTTTTATTTACAATTGCACTATGTGGTCGTAGTTATGATTACTCGACTTGACCAATGACCACACTGTTAAGACTTTTTTTTGTAGAGTGCTTAAGAAATACTATGTAATGAAGACATATATATTTTTTAATTTTGTTTATTCATCTAGAATCCAGATTATTAACCGTGTTGACCGACTATAAAGAGAGCTTAATTTTAAGGTGACTCTTATTGAAACTTATTTTTACATGATATTATTATATTTTATCTAATTATATAAACACGTGACACGATAATATAGATTAATTATCACGAGACAATGTTTTTTTTCTATTTCGTTGAGACTTAAATATAAGGCGACTTAACTAATGATTGATTCAATACTAGACAAATATATTATGAGAACTGGTATTAAAATAAAAATAAAAGCGAGAAGCTTAATTTCGATCTCTATACCGTACGAATAATAAGTATTACGATATTTTATATAAAATATTTGCAAGTAATAAACATCTACATATTTCGAAAGCGGTCTCGGCTGATTTTTATTAAAAGTTTAAATTGATAATATTGTGGAAATAAAATATAAATGGTAATTTGCTGTTGATCAATGTTGGAATCTGTTTAATTTATTCGGGTTTTCTTGAAAATAATAATCAGATTTAAAGTTTTTTGGGCGAACAGCTTTTACCTATTTTTCAATATTGAAAAACCGATATTTTGTATTTTCAAAACCGTATTACGAAATTGAAAAAATAGCAAAAATACCGGGTAATCTTATCGGTATTGGAATCCTTAGTATTTTGACAAAGTAAATTATATATATGCCTTTATTTATATAAAATAAGCCTCGCGTTAAATAGTCTACCTAATATGATAATTAATTTTTAAAAATAAGATTTTTCACTGAAAAGACATTTAATTATAATTGCATAGTAAAATGAAAGTGGCTTGTCAATAATGTTTTTTTTTTTGATTCCATGGCCTTCTCGCAGAGTAAATTATTTTCGTAAACGTAAATATTTAAGCTGTTCACTAAAATCACGTCAATTCACGGAGAGTTCTCAGAACTGATTCGTAAGGAAAGCGATAAACGTTCGAGTGTTGATAGACAATCGTGACAAAGCCCATTTTGTCGAAGAGATTTCACGCAAACAAATTTGTCTCTCTCAGCGTGTGTGAATGATGCGAGGGTTTATGTGTGTCTCTCAGTTTGCATGCATAAAGCCGCCCCAATAAATACTCAAGCTTTGGAATTCGCGTACAATCGTCGCATCAAATCTCAGAGACACTAGTTTCAAGCCCTAAGCCCGTAAATTTACAGGGTTTTACGATTACACTCTGGTGAGTCATGAGACTATAGTCTGAAAACTCAAGGGAAATAAAAATGATAATATGAAAAGAGGACACGCAAGGGGTTTAAGATATCTTACGTTCAACCTCGCCCATGAAAATTCGTTCAATACAATATTAATATTATCATCGAACGCTGTTATCATTGATTCATACATACAAAGTCAAACGGTTGGATTTTGAGATTTAAAAATTTCAAATCAATAAAACGAAAATTACTTGTTAAAATTTTGGAAAAAAACATTCAATGAAATTTCAGTTATAAAAAACGTTTTTACAAACTGATATATATCAATCGTATAGTCGAACGGTGAAAGCTCAATATATTTCGTCTATTTAGTTTCATGGTCACAGGTTGAATGCCGAAAAATAATAAACTTACATCCAATCGGACCCTAAAAACTGAAGGTGGTGGAAACGGTTAATTAGCTCAACTTAGTTCTTAACTCAAACCATCATTCTTTCCGATGAGAGAAAGACTTACCAACTGATTTACAAACATTTCTCGCAATAAATGTTTATCTTGACGTTTTAAACTACGAAACAACATTCTATTCATTGCCAACAGACATGGTTGAAACATAAATGTAGAATATTTATTAAAGCGTGAAAATAAATTGAACAATGAAAATATTATATTACTTTTATGACAACCTTTAAAGTACATCTGTGTATATACAAGCAAAAAGGTGTAAATTTTATTCTAAATAGACTCCAGAGCAAACCAGTTTTCGAAAAATAAATTGAGTTTCATTTTAAAACTGACTTTAAATATCCTTGTTTCACAATAAATACGAAAGCCCCGCTACGAAATTTAATAAAGAGCGTATGTTCAAAAGGTCGACCGGTAATATAACATTCGTGATAAATGTTTATCAAAACTTCTCGCCAAATCCGAAACTCGTACGATAGTTGGATATACCGAACAACTGTTTCGACCTTTATAACGACTAGATCAATGAGGCTCCATTTATAAAGGCACGATAATTTTCTCTCACATGTTTTGTGTTCTGGAGTGCTTATTCATCTTTGTATGTTACAAATGATTGCCGAGGAGTTTTGAATACTCTTACGCCTCGTAGTAGAAGCTTTGATGTCAAACTAAATGGGTTGTTCAGTGAACAAGATGTCATCTTAGGCTTGAAAGAGGATTCTACCTATGTAAATGAATTGTACTGAACATTATATTAAATTAATTAAAATCTCCTTCTGTTTCAATATAAACAAATATCTAGCTAACGCAAATTGAAATACATAACACTATCTTCGAAAAACGGAAGCGACGTAGTTAGGGTTGCTGGAAACCCGAGTTTTTAAAACCCGTCGACTTCGAATCAAATATTTTTTAAACCTGATGGACTCATAATCAAATAATTGAAAAATATGAATTAAAACAGCTTCAAGATTTATTATGAGATAAAATTCGGCAAAAACGCATTCTATTTCGAATGATACGTTTGAAAACTTGATTTTTTTTTAAAATTCAAACGTGATATTCAACGAAATCATCACAGCGCGCACTTGTTTGACGAATATTTCCCAACATATTGTTAGTTAGTTACAAGACAATTTTAATGTTATAATGCTTTTTTATTTTTTCAAAAATTGCGTTATTTTAAAAACGTTTCTAGGTGCCCAAGCTGGGTTCCGGATCTGGATTTCAGGTCATTAACCAGCGTGTTTGTACCCAGGCCAAGTCGGGTCCAGAAACCATAAACAAAATACAAAAAGCAATTCATTGTTTGAAAGATAAAAATGTTACAAGATTTTTTTCCAAAACAAAACATTTGAAGTTACAAAGATACAAATATGTACTCCAAAAAATTTAACCATATTATTTAAAAAAAATCAATTATAAAAAATCAGAGTGGCCTAAGAAATGATAAAGATAAATTTTAACACAAATTCATTTTTAGTATATAATTATTTTTGTTATTTAATATGATGTTCATTTTTTTATTAAAATATTCTTTGAATAATTTAACTTTATAGTTTCTGTTAAGCACATGGTGCACAAAAATCACCAAAAGCATAATAAATATATTATACAAGTTAGTAATAACATTTATTAGGGTTATTTATGTACTTTATTTTAGTTACATCTGTTCACTATATATCATATTAGAAATTAAAACATAGATTCTCTGAATTTGACATGATAGGTATATTGAAACATTTAATTATGATTTTGAGAAACGATAAATACTATGGCATCATGCATCTACGTTGTGAATTGGATCATATTAAAGAAGCGACTATTGTTAAAAAAAACGATTTATTTTAACAATTTGAATATTTATTTCAGAATTTATGTAAATTCTATGAATAAAACTTTCTTTTGTGATGCTTCCACTTGAGTTGCAGTGGGTAGGTCTTTTGCGCAAATGATCTCGTTTGCTCAGTGGAGTCTGAAATTCGATACTTACTATTTTTTCTATCTAAAAGAAAATCGCCGGGTGACGTAGAGCGGGAATTCGATATGTATTCATTTCGCGAAAAGTGCAGCTGAGCAAAGTTTTTCTTTTAAAAGAAGACGAATAGAAAAAAAACAATATGAAACATAATGCCATGAGATTGCATTCGGATGGTTATATCGTCTCAAAATGTTTTAACTTTATATCAAAACGAACATCATAAAAAAATACAATACAGCGATTAATTCGATGCGCTTGTAGCGCGCTAACAAATCAACAAAAAAAAATATTTAAGTTAATAGTGTAGGTTTTAATGTATATTAAAAGATAAAAATAACGGTTCCCGGTAAATTGCTCGAATAACAAGATAATCAGTTTGTTTCCGTTTGTTCTGTCTTAGCCCTAGTTTTTTATGTGTTCTGGAAATATATAGAAACAGTTTGAGTAACTAATTGATAAGCAGTTCTTGTAGAAACACTTCTGTTGAGATAAACTCTATTAAAAGATCATATGTTCCGCATTTGGAGCGAACACGGTTAAAATAAATACTTACGAAAATTATTATTGTATTTCATTTTTAACAAGTGTCGCACAAGATAAAAATTAAATTCGTATAAAAAGTCGAGAAAAATCGTTTAAATAACCAAGCAATTCGAATAATTTGTAATTCGAGCAATTTCCATTCGAGCAATTTACCGGCTCCCAAAAATAACAATGCATCGAGTGAAACATTTTTGTGTTTTAAGTATACGTTTTGGTAGACACTTATACGTTTAACAATTTTGTTACTTTCCGCTCACCTTTTGATAATGTCTCATTAATCTTTAAGAAAACATGTAGTCCTCTCTCGTAAAATGTTTCCAATTTGCTGATACCCACGTTTTTATATGAAAACCGCATTGAAAAACAAGTGACATTATTTTGACTCATCTAACTCAGCTAACAATAAAAATACACAAGAGAAAAATCTGAAGCGTAAAAACACATTGAAGCGATAATCGCGTAAAAGCGTATATGTGAGCGTGGTGCAAAAAACTTCAATATTACAATATAAAATTGCATGAATACATTTTGGGAATAATATACAGGACTGAAAACCAAATAACTGATGAAGGTAGCAACCAAAGGCCAGAGATATCGATTTACGTCAACAAATGAAGGTATAGTAGATTTCTTGATGAAAGATAAATGTCAAAGGTGTTTTTACCGAAGAGTTATTCGAAATTCTTAGGGACGACTGATTCCTGAAATTATTAGGTGTGGAGTAATAGTATGTGTCTTGTTTACATATTACCCTCAATACTAATTGATTATTAAATACTGTCAAATTATGTGAAAAAATAAAGTAAAGCTAAATCGCAAAGAAGATAGGAGAGTTATTCGAGGAGAAGAGAGACTCTTATTTTACGTAAATAAATTTTATGTAAATACAGTTTCTTATTAAATCGTTGTCCATTATTTTCCGATACTCAAAGTTAATTTGTTTATAATATGTTCATTTTCTTGAATATTTAACGAGTTTCAGTAAAATAGCTCCAAATTAAGGGATTATAACTTACCGCAAGTTCCGTGATAGGCGAGTTTCGGTAATGTCCGGGCAAGACAGGCCGCCCGTCTCAGATGGCAAGCGCTGGCATGCGTGCGATCAGTGGCATCGCAAACTGGCCGCATGAGCGGTTCGCACTCAGCTCCACAGCCACATTGGGCTACCCCTGACCTTCCGATCCAGCATTGTTCGCCGGAAGAACACTGGACACTGTTACATGGATTGACCCCTGAAAGTAAAATATGTAATTCAAATTTTATAGAGATACAAGTGTTAATCATCTTTCACACTGAATGAGTTTTTTAGTCTTCTGTAAATTATTATAAGATATCTAAAAAATAGATTTGAAAAATTAATTTAAATGATACATGGTATCTTCATGAATAAACGTTGAATTATTAAAAGGATTGGGCCTATGTTAACTTTGAATATTTAAATAAAGTGGGATAGCCTTTTCACGATAGGTACGGTTCAAATGATAAACAGAAAATACAAATAAAGCTACCGCCGAATCCATCGCAAGTAACAAATACAGTATTTATAACTTTTTCGAGAAATCGAAACTTTTTAAATTACGGTTTTTACATCATAAAGTTACGGTCTATCATTGATAGTTACGTAAATCAGAAAATCACAATCGACAACAAAGCAAATCCATAATTACTGATGTTGTTAACGGCTTTATTTAATTTGATCATATTTTAAACATCTTTCTATCTTTTGAAAGGTGAATTTTAAGGTGTCTAATTATATTGCCTAATTACTCGCCTGTGTGGTCGAGTGGTCAACGTCGTTGACTTCGGTTACAGATGTCATGGGCACGAATCCCAGTACGGACAGTTTTATAAATTGATTTTTCAATCGATTCATGAATTTCTGTTCGAAGGCATGGATGTATGTGATGTCTTGAATTCCCCCCTCCTACCTATCCTATTCTATGAACGAGGCGTATCGAGAACGGTTAGCTATCCGCTAGTCATGTCCTAGCCCTATCTTTCGTTTCCTACTCTATTTAAAAAAGAGAATATAAAGCAACTGAGTAACAAGCAGTTCTCGTAGAAACACTTCTGTTGAGATAAACTCTATTAGGAGTACATATGCTCCACATTAGGAGCATACATGGTATTTTTAATATATATACATATATATTTATATATTGGTTTATATTGATTAGCGCTTAAATTAAAATACTTATTAAGCACAAGGTATTAGTTTAGAAATAATAATAGTTATCTTCTATTTCTAAATTTGAATCGTTCAAATTATGTACACTCCTACAGATTTTGTCACTAACGACCCGGGTTTCACCTTTCGGCATCTTCAGGCGTTCAAGCGCACGGATGAACTTGAACTGAACAGTTCAACTTGAACTTGAACTGGTCAGTTCAAGTTCATCCGTGCGCTTGAACGCCTGAAGATGCCGAAAGGCGAAACCCGGGTCGTTAGTGACAAAATCTGTGGGAGTGTACATAATTTGAACGATTTAAATTTAATATTGAAATTCCACCAAGCACCTTCAGTCGAAATCTTAAATTCTATTTCTAAGTTAACCATTCGATTTTTTTTTGTTAAATATTGTGAATTTCTTAAAGTTTTTATCAACATAATTTAGCTATACGAAATAGTTCGATTAGAATAATGCTCAAAAGCTCGCAGCCCTCTTTTAGCATAAAATCTATCCGAATTTCAATTTGTCAGCATATTTTTTTTGTACAAAAACCAACCGCTCCCTCAAGATTAAACAAAAAAAAAGTTGTATTTTTATCGCGCATCCACCTGTTTACTTTGAAACTCGCGTTATACGCACCAACTAAACAGAAAAAGGAAAAACCAAAACAGCAACGATTCTCAGCTCAGAATACATTACCTACGTCAAAAAGTTAGGAAGTGCACAAATTACCTTGGTCATTTAATTCAGCTCACTCGAACCGACCAACCACCGGCTAGTGAATTATAATCGCAACCAAGTTTATTAACAAGGTACATAAAAACTCCATTAGACTAGGAGGTGCTCGGCCCTTAATGCGGAGGGAGAGATCCAAGGGATATCCGGGACGGGAGCATTTAAGCCATATTAAATAAACAACCCCGTAATGAGAAACCAACAAACAGGCTGCCTAAATCTGTCGGTGGCCGCAGGTAAATTCTCTACGGGGAACTTCGGAAAGGTCAGTTTCGCCAGGAAAGGTTTGGTCGTTTAACCCCTGAATGTTCCGCTCCAAGACATGAAGGAACTATGGTAGTTTAGTAACATATGGGGTGTCGGAGATCACGGAGCTTACTACCGGTAATTTAGACCCCCAATTTCGGATGCACAATACTGAACTACGCTACATAATAATTAAACGTCTTATAGCATCGAGGTGTAATTTATCGATCAGATTTTGAACGCTACGTGAATGTAGCTTGCTTGGTATATACATTTTAATTATATTATGCATTTAACATAATTCTAAAATGTTTTATGCACAGTTATTTTTTATTAATAATAAAACTCTTAGACGTTTATAATACTCTCGTTTACAATAAATAATACCAAATCATAGGTAATAAACCTTAACTAAAAGTTCAAATGAACAGTCTTAAAAAAAATGTTCGTAAATCCAATTGTTTTGAATCGTTATTCAATAGACTACAGTTTTTTGAAACTATACATAAAAATGCCAATCTAACACAACACATAAATACAATTTAAATATCTAGTATAAGTAATAATGAATATAATCTGCTAGCTACATATTACGCAACGATGATTTAAATGTTATTGTACTAAAATGCTTTCAAGAATAATTGTAAGAATGTAAATATTCTTTCTAGGAAAATTAATCATCAAGCAGCCTAATTTCGTTCGCACTGGGTAGGAACTAGAGATCTGCACGGGCCGAAATTTGATGAAATTACACGGGCCAAGCCCGGCCCAAGTCTTAATACCATACTTGTTACCCAAGCCCAAACATAAGCTCAGATAATTTAACCGTTAATATAAAAACAGATTTTTCTGACACTATGGATTGTTAAACTTTAACAACCAATCAAATTTAAATATTGAATAACATTCACAATAGCCAATAGTCACAATAACTTTACTTTATATTAGTCATTCCTAAATAAAGAATGCATTGTTTCAGATTTAACTCAAATTAGATCACATAATTTTATAGGCTTCCTAGCTTCGTGTTCTCGAAATAAGCATAGGTATATTATAATGACGGCATACGCATTAAAAGTTAATGATTTCATTATTGATATATTCATGTTAATGTTTAACAAACTATTTAATCTATTTGTTTGGTACTATTAGTATTGCCGCATAGATGACTCGCGATCCGAAAATAGTCAGAAATATTTTTCTGAAAAATTAATTTCATATCCGCGCCAGGCCGAAACTCATTCGTCCATACCCGTCCAAGTCTCGTCTTCGGGCCGGGCTGGTTACATACCCGTGAGCAAAGCCCAGGCCCGTGCAGACTTGTAATAGGAACGTAAGAAATTTATTGTAAAATCGGTATACCATGAACATAAAACATGTTGAAGAACACAAAGACTAGCTTTGTGCTTAATTATTAATACATTTTGACAAAAAAACATCAAAAGCAACGAAAAAATCACCGAATAACATACATCATTAATTAATAAACATATTGAAAGATACAATATACACCATTTAACTAAACGTCGTTGTATCAAACGTTTTGATAAATCCTAAAAATAACTTTTATGAAATTTGATGTAATTTAGTCTTCAAACGACTGTTAAAAATAATTCAACGAAAATGTAGTTTCTAAATAACGAACTGTCTATTCGTATCATTCATGGTAACACTTTGTCGTTGATTAATGGCGTAATCAAATACGTGTTTATAATTTTTTTAAATAATATTATGCATTTTAAAATCTGAAAACGTACCTACTTCTGTAATATCTTAATAACCCTTTAATAAATATTTTCGTTTCTTATTCGAACGAAAACAAAGTGAACGTGCATTTCTAATTATTTCTTCTTTTTAAATACTCTATCCTGTTTTTACAAGTGTAAGTTCAGTGTAATGCGAGGTACTGAGAGCAGTCTCGAGCGTTTCTCAGGAGAAATGTTCATAAGTTTCGATGCTCCAGAAAGGAAAGCGCTTGGGGAAATGTTGTGATTTCGACAAAAAAAAGTTCTTTTGTACATTGGATTCCGAATCGTAGTAGGTATGTGTCAAAGATAAGTTATGCGCAAAAGATTTTACATTTTGCAGTGAAACTGTGATCCAAGTAATTGTTATTATAATACAAATAAATATATTAATGTTAAAACATTGTTCCTTATAATATATAAAAAATAGGATCCCAACTGAAGATGGTTCATAGAATTTTAATATAAAATTTTAATCGTTCAAATTTTGATAAGTAGTTGCTTACAATAATCGATGAGTATAAATTATTAAGTTGATACACACTGGTAGGTTGATTTATTAACCTCCTTTTTCAACTTAAAGAAATACATTTCATCATAATATTAAAAGAAAAAGCTAAATGACGTTTTAAATATTATTTGTTTTTAATCATTTGCTACTTTTAAAGTAAGATACAAATGTATATATGTATTTATAAAAAAAATGTTTATAAATATTGATGGTGTATTTCGGTATCGATAATATGGGATCGAAGGGATTATGGTAATCATAAAAAACACATACACTCATGGTTTTACAATGATTTTTCTTAAATCAAATTGTTAGCTTTTAATACCTACTCGATATATAATATGTAAGTATAATGTTTTTTATTATTCGATAGCATAAACATAATTCACGAAGATAACTTTTTATTCATTATTAAAAATCAAGTAATGTATTATTCAATTGTGAATTATGTCAAAGCAATTCGTTCAAAGGCCCATTGTTATTTTTTGTGTTTTTTTGCTACAACCGAGTTGGTAGAAATTTTGCGCTCAAAAATCAATGACGATGCTTTTAAAATATCTAATCGGATATTGATATCGAAAAAGACTCTCAGCATACGAGATTGCTAAAAAGTATCTTACGTACGTTTATACCGAGAAGGGAGAAAATTTACGGTAATAATATAGAAAAAGTTGTGTCAAGTGTATCCTTCATTTCAAACGTAAAAAGATTTTCCGGAATCACTGAATATGTTGACTTCAAAGGTAAATCTTCTTAAGGTGAAAAACCTCAAAGATGACACAATTATTTGATACAGAATACAAATAAAAATATTTTGCGGAAAATCAAAAAAGAGGCTGTTAAACCATATTAAAAATAAAAGATTGACGTATATATAAACATTGGACTGGAATTGAGTGTTCAATTAAAATCATTCAAATGTTGTTTATTATTATAAGACTTCCAGGATTCGCCTTTCAGTTCCGACTTTGCAACTCAGGTCTTCAGTGACAAAATGTATGGAAGTGTACAAAACTTCCTTCATTTCTAAAATTTCTTAGATTTGAGTTTATGAAATTGAACATTTAAGACCATATATATATGTATATATAATAAATTATTATACCCTCGAGTGAGAGATAAATTGTTTCAATTATAATTGTTATTTATTGTCGCCAATATTGTAAGAGCACGAAGCCCATTTTTAACAACTCAAAAAATAACTTTTTTCTCACTCTTTCTTTTATTTCATTGGCACATTTTTGTATTTACACATAAATTAATTACTGCAATACCAAGCTAAAGTATTTTTTTTTCTGTTTTTACAGTATTATCGTTTTTTGCCTCTGCTGTAAAATTTACCCAAATTCAAGATAAATGTTGCAGTATTGCCGACGATATATTTCATCTAGCACTCCTATCTGTAGTCTATTAAATATTGAATAAAATTAATTCTCTTTTCGCACGGTCTTATATAATGTAACCCATCTCTCATTTATCTATGCTCACTTAATATTTTTAGCACGGTTTTGTGCACGGCTGTTTTGCATATAACATATCCCTCGAGTAAAAAGAAGATTAAGTGTATTTTTAGGTTTATTATGAATATTTACGTATTGCCATAAATTTATTTTTTTACGGTGTAATCCGTTATAAAACAATTATATTACTATTTTTTTTGAAAAATACATTAAAAATACATATATTAACAAAATAAAATTGTTTATGGATACTGGTATTAATTTCTAGACTTTTTTTAATGCTAATTAAAAGAAACCAAAATTTAATTGCTTAAAAAACATAATATTACAATAGTTATCAACTACTTGATGCGTAATATTACTGAAATATATTAATATGAATGAAATAATACTATTTTTAGTACCGATATTATTCAATGACATGGCTTAGCGATTGCAATATAAAATTTGTCGTATGGTAGGCACATACGAAATCCTTTTAATGCCATACGTCTTTGAGAAGCATCAATCATCGAGATGTTTTTATTTGGTAAACGTACAATATATCATACAGAGAACGTGAGAATCATGCAAATATCGTCGCTGGAACACTTTTCTCCTAATTCTTCACGGCGGCTTTGTGTTTACCTATATTAAGGACTGTTATCGTAGGACACATGGCATTTTCTTCTTGGCAGATATATTTTTTCTTTGAAATTTATGGTAAGTGCTTTGGAAAAGAAGTATCTCTTCTGAATTGCCTGTTTTGAACCCCCATAACCGCGATTCTTCTCAAAAACTTTATGTATATTGAAAATTAAAGTTTGTTTTTTTTATGTCCGTGCTTTAATATTTATTGCATAGTAAGCTATTTAATTTTGAATATTTCATGATCAATGATGAACAATGGAAATATTCATAACTAAAAATAAAAAATCACCCATTATGAAAAAAAAAATGTAAGTTTCCTGATGTAATATATTATGATATAAAAAATATCGCATAAATGGTATAAAAATCTGTCATATCGCAATGCTAAAAAAATTCATTCATCAACATTTGTGAATTGAAGACATATTTGCATGAAATATATAAAAAGTAGCAATAAATTATTTTATTAATATTTTTAAAAAATGTAGATGTCAAGATGGTCTTTTACAGTACGATTCACCAGATATGTTCACTTAAAAAAATTGAGATTGAGAAAATCGTTTCCTAACTTAATCAAAATCTAGTATGACGGCAACGATAGCTGTAGTAGAAAAGGCTGAATTGAAGTCAAGTGGTTTGGGACTCAGATCCGAGTTATGTTACGACATTGTCGCGTTTTTACACTGCTTGTGATGATAATACATACGCTTACACTTGTCATAACCAAAATCGTATCTTCTGACCGAGACAAGGCTGTAAACTGCAACCCAAATTTTGAATAATTCGATCTCGTTATTACTAATGACAATTCCATATATCTATCAGAGGCTTCTAAGAAAATTGCTTTTCTCCATCCAATTATAATATGCGCAATTACATTCGTACTGAGTACCAAAGATGCTGGATTGTTTATAAGTACCTGTGCACCCTTTCACGATATATGTCAATTCGTCAAAAGAGTTCAGACACGAATGAGAAAAACCAGTGCGAAATTATCTCAACGAAAAATGTTTGCAAGTCACATGTGTACTTGACCTAATCCAAATACTATCTTTTCTACATGGTACTTATTATTTACTGTAGCAAAAGTTGACACCGAATAAAGGTTAATAATAGGCGTATAGCCAGATTTGATAGAGGATTACGACGAGTATTTGTAGTAAGATGATATGGCTTTTTCAAGAACGACTTGATAAGAGAATATACTTCGTAGCCTATAGTGGTCAAACAGTAAAGAGACGACGTTGCACCTGGCTTAATAAATCTGGTATATCTCTTCTACAAAACAAAAATCGAACTTCAATAATAAAGAAACCATAGTTTGTCATATATTTTCAAAAAAATATTCACGAATAATAAAAATATGTTATATCACCTTAGAATTGTTTTAATATTAACAGGTTCCTGAATTTGCCAGACATTCAATGATGTGATGAAGTGTATGCGAATTACTCGTTTATGATTATGGTATATTTTTTAATAACGGTATTTTTTATGACATATCTAACTACCGAATTTGACTTAAGCTCCTGGAACTTCGATCCCAATATGTCGTATTTCTGCGTTATTTAAACTTTTTTGTGAAACAGTATTAATGTTTGCAATAACGATTTTTCAAATGAAATATCGAAATCCAGGTATTAATATATTCGTCTGGTATTGAAATCTCTAGGTGTGTACCTTTTCTCTATGAAAAGCGGACATGTACAACAAAACGAATTCTGTCACCGTTTTCAGATGAATAACTTTACTCTACAGTTTTGTGAATTGTATTATTATATTTGCAGCAATGCTAAGATTATAAAATTTGCTAGAAATATTTCTTGTTAAATTATTATTGTCTTTCTATGACTTTATTAGTCAATGAATGATTTAAATAAATGAAATTAAACTTATTCACCACTGTTCAGTATTATCTAACAAAGATAAGAAGCGCTAAAAATAATTATATATCTTAGTAAGAACCACAAATTTATTCTAATAAATGTTATTAAGTTAATTACTTTTTTGTATTTAAGGTAAACACAAATAAATATATATGTTTTCAAAAATAATTTATTTAATGCTTTTGAAGTTCATTTTAAAATATGAATACAAACAAATACTACAATACATTTTTTTCTAAAAGAATCTGTTGAATGTTAACAAAGGTTCATAATTAGTATTTGTACAAATTTTAATTAAATTGTTTCTTTAGCATGAAAAGTAATGAGCAATAAACTTGATTTATAAAATCCCAGTTCAAATAACTTAAATGTTGCAGAAACAATTTTTGACAAAGACAATAATCCCAAAGGTAAAATAAAAACTTCAAGGAAAGTTCAGATGCGAACAAAATTTTAAAATTTCACCTAAAAACAGTCAATTAAAGATAAGTGTGTAATAAATACTCGCGAAAAGGTGCTCTTAAATGAATTTGTATGCGGATAATAGAGGTCTGGGTTCACTTTGTAGTGCATCTGCTTTGGATTAGTCCATTTTCGCGGGTAATGGGCCTTAAAAGCACACGCGCGCCTGAGGACACGTTCAAATGTGTACTTAGTTACTTTCTACACTACATTAAGCTTTCAACCGTAACCAGAAGTGTACCGAGACCTTAGCCGATCTGGCATCATTGGCATTGAAACATAAACGCAATTAATTATTATTCCTGGAAGTATAATATGCGGAACAAAGACAAAGTACAATAGTTTGTATAGATTACGAGATGATTTTACGATTATATAGACATAAGGTCATAATAATATTTATAGACATAGGTTTGTAGCAAAAAGTGGCTTTGTATTTTATGATAGAAGATTTATTTTACAAAATATTTTTATCATATAAGAGTCAACATCAGCGCTTAACAATTAAATAGAGGCGTGAAACCATATTGTACGATGTAAGAAAATATGAGACCCAATTGTTTTGTACATATATCTTGGTGCCATTGCTGCACACACTACCATACTCTTTCAAATGTGTATTATGAGTATTCATGAACCCATTGATACAGTTCATGTTCTAAGCAGTGTTATAAGTTTGAAATATGTTGTCTTCAAACAATTTAAATCATTCAATACATATTTTAAAAACAGATCGAACAAACACACCTGTATGTCTAACTGACTTTGGAAATAATATCTTTAAATGTGGCTTTTTTTTAATTTACCATAATAACATTTGGAAAACTCTGGTACATACGATATAAGTAAAACCACAATATTCCTTTGTACTTTATTCCACTTTATTTAATATGTCAGGACCGGTTTCGCTCATTACGAGCATCGTCACTGATCAGTTTTTTTACGAAATATTTTGTAACTTACAAGCAATTGTTATAAAAAATACATTTTTATATAACACTTATCTGTTTTATTACAAAATTATTTATAGTATTTTTTTCTAATAAAATGAGAAGTTATTTTATAGTTCAACTTGTGTAAACGAAGCCAATACTGGATATATTAATACACGGATTTCTTGATTTCATTCCATTACAATATACATACTTATAACAATTACAATTAGATGAATACACCGCACAAAAATATCTAATAAACTGTTTGCTTATGCCCAAATTAAATAATATTAATAAAAATAAGTAAAAGACAATTTAAGTATTGTATTGGTTTGAGCTTTTAAAATAACGTCTACTCCTGCTGAAATTTTCGTTTAAAATATTCGGTTGTGAAAATAACCATTTGGGTAGCGAGGAACAAATTGTAATGAAAAAGCACCTACGGCAATTGTTCAAGTCGTGGAACAAACGAGTAAAAGTTGCCATCTCCAGGCTATTTGTACTACTGGTTCATGACGCGATGTGAAATAACGCAACACAACAAAGAAGATTTTAGGGATGACAACTAAATAAGCACAACTTCAAGACGTAAAATGTTTTTTTTTAACTGAACAATCTCATTCTACGATAATTTAAATTTATTCTTTGATTCTTTTATAAATACATAAAAATGTTTTTGAGTATAATTTAGACATTTTAATAAAGTGAGCAATGCGACATTCAGATGACTATCTGGCACATTTCTTCTTAATACATTTTAAATATTTGATTATAACTATTAACCAAGTATTTTCTCAAAATCAGTTAAAAAGAAATGAAATATTGATACAATGAGCACACGAAGACAAGAAACAATTATTTTTACTTAAGGGGGAATTCTAGTATAGAGGTACGTATTTCGGGTGTTTTTTCGAACTCTGTAAAAAAAACAAAGAAAATTTTTACCGTTCATTTTTTATTATTAATAAAAATATCACTATCAGAAGTCAATTTTTTTTTCACATAATGGCAGCCTTTTGAAAAAAAAATCATTTTTCAATTTTTTAAAACTAGTAAAAAATAAATTTTTTACTTTAATCTGCTACTGGACATAGAAAATGTATAAAAAAGGTTCACACAAAATTGAAAATAAATCGATTCAGTAGAACATGAGAAATTATGCACGCCAGCTGGAAAAAAGTAGTTTCGAGAAAAACGCGTTTATTTTTGGGAACCCAAAGCCGTTGCTAGGCAATTCAAGCAAAATAATAAAAATGTCAACGTCGACTACTCGGCTATGGAACCAGCAAGTCTGGTGAAAAATCCTACAGCTAGGCAAAAATGTAGAGATTCTAGAATAAGAAGAGATAATCCCGCAATTAGTCCATGACTAGACCATCATTTTATTCTTACAATTGAGAAAACAGATGATTATGAAGATCGAATTTCTCAGGTTCAGGAGTTTCAAGAGGTTCAAGTTCAAGAATTTCAAAAGGTTCAAATATCTAATGTCTTATTTGACCAGTATATATTATTGATTTATGTTGGGAGCCCGTTTCTAAAACATCAATATTAAAAAAACTACGGTAGCGGTATTTTTTGTTGATTTGTACAAAATACGTTTTGTATATCGGCTGTGGAAAGGAAAAAAGACGTAACCCATAAGTTTTTCAAAACATTTTTTTTTCGATAATCTCAATGTATCAAACGTTCTATCAAAAGGATGCAAGCTGGAAATGCCGAATTAGTGTCTAAATTTAGCTTTTAAGTTTGATAAAGATGACCTTGTAAGAAATTAAAACCAAGAAAAAAGACTGAAATAAAAGTTTTTCCTAGACAATTTCTTTAATTAATATTAGATTAAATCAATTAAACACCAGCTAAGAAGTCTCGGTGCACTTCAAAGTTGTGTATCTATATATTAACTAGCTGGCCCGACGAACTTCGTACCGCCTCAGAATCAATAAATGTTGTGTCGGCTGAATTAAGTTTAAATGAATACTCAAAATTAATTATGTTCAATAAATGTGCAAAATTCAAAATGAAAAGTATTTTAATTACATTGAAATGATGTTATTCACGTGGCACAGTCGATAGATTTAAAGGAATGCAGTGGACCAACGATTTGATTTTGAATTGTGAAGTTGAAATGATCCACATCTTTGTTATTTGCTGTAAGAATTGCTCGTTCACTCAACCAATTATGATGTTTGTGATTAGCAATGATATTCAGGAACACTTTGTTGATTGTCGTTCGATGAGACGAAATTACGAAAATTCGGCAGAAACGAAATCAATCCATTCGATTCGTCGACAGGAACACGGCCGTTATAGATAGTCAGCAAATGCTTGGAGAAAATAACACATATCTTCGATCAAAAGCAACGTCTAGTTATGTATCTCCTCATTCAACTCGAGATCGGGATTCCCTGAACTGACGCGAATTCGGTGTAAAGTGTCTTCGGACATGTCATCCTTGTACTTGTCACGTGGATTCAATGGGAAGCATGTCAAAATAATGATAGCAAATAATGTGCGTATCTGACTTGTAGATGCAGAAACAATTGCTTCAGCGATTGTCATGCGTACTCCCAATGAGTATCGTTTTCAAGCAAATTGAGCTATAGACATGCGGCACGAAATGTTGGGCATACTACGCCATTGACAGTTCGAAGTGAATCAATGATGTCAACCCGAAGGGAATTATTGGTTGTTTTTCGGATTTTTCATGTTCACAGAACTGAAAGACTCTTAGAAAACCATTCCGAGCACTCTTACGGATTGGTTTAGAAGTACTTGGCATAGCTAATACCTCTTTATTTCACTGTATTTTAAATAATAAAATTACATCTTCACATGTTGACAAACGACTACTATTGTTTGACAGTAACTGTCAAACAAAGACTGTTGCTAAGGAATGTGTTGGTCTAGGATAAATTTGTTCTCAATGCATGTCACTAACATAATGACAGGGATCTTTTCAAAATTATTCAAATAATACTTTTTTATAATTTTACGAAACTTCATTCTGAATTTTCATATTTTTTATATTACGAAATGATATAAATTCTCATTATAACAAAGAACGCAACATTTTCCAAATCTTCAATATAATATTTATGAGATTATCTTTCATTAGAAAAAAAAAAATATTTTTTTGTTTAATGTTCCACACATACAAACAGTTATACAGTCAATTCTGTTTTAATGCGGTAGATGCGTTCCACGAAATATCGCAAAAAAAAATCGCATAAAAAAAACTTGACTTCCATAGAAAAAGTGGGGTGCGTTACTTAAATTTTAAAATCCGCATAAATTTGAAACAGCGAGTTAAAATATACACTAAATCGCAAAGTATAAGAAAATAAGGGGAAAACCACGGCGTAAAAATATTGAAAAATATTCAGTCTGTATGACAATTCTAAGTGTATTAATAAAGCATGTGGTTCACTCTTTTTCGGAAGAAATAGTATGCGCATCAGTTTCATAAAACTATGGTTGTTTTCTAACAATGAAATTAGTGATTAGAGTTTGTTCAGGTTTTCTTTTTCGATAATTAATTGGTTATGCAGTTTGTTATACCCATATATATTTTTTATCGTTGAAACTTGAATGCGCGTTCAGAATTTGAATCATTTAGAAAAAAATGATCTTGTAATTTACTGAAAATTTGGAGACCTTCTTCAATTATTTCCGCAGTGAAGGAAATGATTTTTTTTTTAATTCGTGATTGTTTCTGGTTTTTTGTCAATAATTAAATTAAATTTATTAACATCTTCGTCACTTATAGCTTTATCTGTAAGTAATTCGTCGATATAATTTTCGCTAAAGGTATCAAACCTGTCCAAGGTTCATGTGCTAAAATAATCATTTCAGCTGATATTACCGATGTTTCAATGGTTTCATCGACTGTAACATACCTAAGTAGGTGGACTTAATTCAGCGATGGCAGATGCAACATGATTTAAACAGTCCGAAATCGTATTTTTTTTTCAAATGTCAGTTGTGTTTATGATTCTCTCTATTCTATCCAAAATACAACGATATATGCTCTCGATGTAATATTTAACATTTTTATATGTAAAATATAGTACATTTAAAAAAAATGCATTTCTTAAAAAACCGCATAACTTCGAAATCGCATAAAAACAGGATTGACTGTATATGGGGATCAAAAATAAAATAATGATTTGATAGTATTCTATAACAATATAATATACATGAAAAGTATACTGATTTTTTTTACATACTTTCTGATTTTATGTACTTTCATTCGTCTTTTCACATTTCAGTACATATTTTAGCGACGGTGATGAACATAAATTCCGAAAAGTTTTTTTTTAAATGGATATTGAAGATTTAGTTTCGAATTCTGACACAACCAAGTTCGTCGGTACATCTCTAATTCAAAGTATGAAACAAATGAATTTAGGATACTTTGCCATCTAGCGGATGAAATCAGTATACAACGTCATGTTCCGCGTTCGATTTGGAAATTTCAAAAAAAACGAAATGTATGGAAACATTATTTTCTTCATAATTTATTTTCCGTGATATTTTTCCGATGTTTTAATGCTTATTCTGCTATTCTAGGTAAATACGAATTTTATAAATCAAATATCATTGAAATCCTTCCAGTAATTCTCGAGATATACGTGGTGTAAATAAACCACCACCTAAGTTTTATCTAAATAAATATAATATTAATAACTCGATAAAGACCGTCCGCTGAAATGATGTCCGCGATATCCCTCCCCCTGCCCCTTCCCCCTCCCTTCCTCAAAGCTCCGCTGACAGCAATATACTATTCATCACTAAAGACAAATTTTCCCAATACAAAACTGTTTAATATTTGACGATACAAATCTGCTGGAAAAAATTTCATACAAAAAAACGCCGCGACCGTGGATCGAACACAGAACTCTGGATTACCAGTCGAGCTCTCTATCAACTGAGCTAACGTCATAAATATCAAGGCGATAAAAATACAGTATATAAAACAAGCATTTGAAATTGGAACGATATTTGAGATTCACAAACTGACTTCTATTGTTTTTATTCCAGTTTGTGACGTATGTCAAATATGAATGTGGTATATTTGACATAATATAGTGTCGACAGTTAAATGCAAATATTCCCATGTGTGTCAAATGCTGCCGGCTATTAAATATTTTTACTTTATTAACAGAGGGAATTTAAAGAATTTATCCCGATAATTTAAAAGTTATTGTATCTTTTGTTTTAAATAACGAGTAAACGCTTCAATGCCTTTGACCAGTGTAAATTTATGCTCAAATAGAAAAAATAAATAAAAGTAAGCGAAATAGTTTGAAAGATAGGGGTCAACGAGATTATAATACGGCAAAGTGAGCCAATTTAGGATGATGGGAAAAAGTGAACGGAACCCACCCTTGTTATTGCATAATTTCAATCATTTTTTCTCTAAAATACATTGTTTATGCTTTCGATGGATTCGTCGGTATCTTTGTGGAAGTTCATTTGAATATAAAATAAAAAATAACTTAGATTATTCCACGTATTGTGCTACAAACTGTGACACGTGTTTCGCCTCTTTCAGAGGCATCCTCAGACAGACTTACTTTTACTTACTGAAAGTAAGTCTGTCTGAGGATGCCTCTGAAATAGGCGAAACACGTGTCACAGTTTGTAGCACAATACGTGGAATAATCTAAGTTATTTTGTATTACTTTTTTATGCTTATTTATTGAAAAAACTTTCACATAAAATTAAAAGTTGATGACAGTTCCCACAAAAATTAATTGAAAACGTAATTGCACTTAAAAGTCAAATGGAAAAGTTTCACCATTTTTATGTTTGGTTCCCTTAAAGACTCATATATTCCTAAAAATAAGCTCCGTTTGGTGAATTAGTGAAGTTAATTTATTCTGATTAATTTGATAAATATGCATTTGATTGTAACATGGAAAATTGATAATTTTGTTTTGATAAAATGTGCAATTAATTTATACCATTTTGCATGTGAAAAATGATTATTAGCAAACTTAAACATTATTTCAAAAATTAAGTAATTTACAATTTAAAACTGCAGGGCTGTCGATATATGCGCCGAGGTCGATTTATGCTACTATGAAAAATGATTGTTAGCAAACTTGAACATTATTCCAAAGATTTAATATTTTACGAAATTTTTGTCACTACGAAAAAAATTGTCAGCAAACTTAAACATTATTCCAAAAATTAGGTAATTTACGAGGTATATTTCTGCTAATAGGAAAACTAATTGTTAGCAAACTCAACATTATTCCAAAAATTAAATAACTTACAATTTAAATACTACAGGGCATGCTGTCGATATATGGCCCGAGATATATTTATTTTATTTTTAGAATTTCTGGCTTATTCAATAAATAGGTTTGTAATTTTCTGACTTCTTAAAAATGCAACAAAAATCCCCCCGTTGAGGTCAACGGGCTTACAGCTAGTCTATATATAATACTCGATAATGTCCGTCCGTCTGAATGATTGTCCGCGATTTTCCCTCCCCCTCCTCCGCCCCAGCCCCGCTGTCACCATTTTTTTATTCATACCAAATACATACTTTTTTCGTTTGTATATGGTCGCGATTTCGCCTTTTCGATGACGTCAAGAAAGACGGTCCTCCTCCCCCCCCCCCAATCCTGCTCCGCTGTCGCCATTAATTATTTTTTTTATTCATACTAAAGACATATTTTCCAAATACACTGTTTATTATTTGACGAAACAAATCAAATAGCTGAAAAAATTTCATACAAAAAAACGCCGCGACCGTGGATCGAACACAGAACTCTGGATTACCAGTCGAGCTCTCTATCAACTGAGCTAACGTCATAAATATCAAGGCGATAAAAATAGTGTATTTAAAATAAAAATTTGAAAATGGAACGATATTTGCGATTCCTACTGACTTCGATTGTTTGTATAAAAGATTCAAAAATGGAATATTGTCAAATAATGAATGACAAGGTAAATTTATGCTCAAATAGTAATATAAATAAAGTAAGCGAAATAGTTTGATAGATTGGGGTCAACGAGATTAAAATACGGCAAAGTGAGCCAAGTTAGGATGATGGGAAAAAGTGAACTGAACCCACCCTTTTTATTGCATAATTTCAATCATTTTTTCTCTAAAATACATTGTTTATGCTTTCGATGGATTCGTCGGTAACTTTTTGGAAGTTCATTTGAATATAAAATAAAAAATAACTTAGATTATTCCACGTATTGTGCTACAAACTGTGACACGTGTTTCGCCTCTTTCAGAGGCATCCTCAGACAGACTTACTTTTACTTACTGAAAGTAAGTCTGTCTGAGGATGTCCTGAGCGTTTTTTTTTGGTTTATAACATTTTTTTTTTTTGAAAACTTTCTTTTTAAATCACATTACATCTTGATCGTATGAAAATAAATGCTATCAAAATAACAAAATCCGATTGACTAGCCAAGTAAGTTTTTCAAAAAATAAATATAAGACGCAATTATTTCAAGATTTGTTTTTAATCTAGATACATACGTGGTATAGTTAGTTGTTGGCGAAAGCATAGTTTCAGTATGATTAGTAAAATAACATCAGTAAAAATCATTATATATATTCTAAAAAACAAGTTCTATTTGGAGAATAAGTCAAAATTTTGATAATTTTGTTTTGATAAAATGTCCAATTAATTTATAATATTTTGCATGTGAAAATTGCATTTTTTATATAAATATAATTTAATTCTTTGCCCATTTATTTTCCGACTTTTTTCTCACATTCCATTGAAGTGAAAAAAAAGTTCAATAGATATTAAATTATTCTAAAAATTAGAATATTAGATTATTCTAAAAATTCCAAAATCTATATATTAATAGTCGATAAAATAATCACTTTTCACAAATCACAATTAACAATTCACAATTCACAAATGTGTGCGTACTGATGTCCTCGGGTCTTATTCTTTTTCTACGAAATATTTTTGTTAGCATACTTGAAAATTAGTTGAATAAAATATATATACTACGAAAAATGATTGTTAGCAACCTTGAACATTATTCCAAAAATTTAATAATTTACAATTTAAAAACTGCAGGGCTGTCGATATATGCGCCGAGATCGATTTATGCTACTATGAAAAATGATTGTTAGCAAACTTGAACATTATTCCAAAGATATAATAATTTACGAAATTTCTGCTACTTCGAAAAATAGTTGTTAGCAAACATAAACATTATTCCAAAAATTAGGTAATTTACGAGGTCTATTTCTGCTAATAGGAAAAATAATTGTTAGCAAACTTAACATTATTCCAAAAATTAAATAATTTACAATTTAAATACTACAGGGCAGGGCTGTCGATATACGCCCCGATATATTTATTTTATTTTAAGAATCTCTGGCTTATTCAATAAAT
>CM062821.1:21384834-21424651 GCA_031772345.1 Himalopsyche anomala | reverse complement strand
GCCCCCCCTTTGGATCCGCCAATGGCAACCATTGTATACTAAGACTGAAATTGCTCTGCTTCGAAATTATCTGCCCTAAACATGGATACTATCTGTTCAATTAATTAGTAAAAAAAATATGCTAAATGAATCCAAACACATTCAAATATATTTACAGCAACATTATATTATACATTATATTTCGATAACGTAATACATTAATATATGATTTTTGCCATTGCAGATAATTCTCTTTTTTTTAAATTATTCATGAAGTACGATTTTCAATGTGAAAACAGTGACGTAAATGTGAATTAATTAGTCGTGATCGGTATTTGGATTATCTAGCCCAGTGGTCGGCAACCAACTACGCGCGGATAATCGAATTACCCACTTCAACGTTTTGACTTACCAGCCAAGAAAATATGATAAGATTTTTTTTTATCAAATTACTCATTTAAACTTTAACCAGGCTAAGGTTTTTATTCTACCCCCGCGAATTTCGATTGACTTCATCAGATAAGTTATTTTAAAACTAAAATTATTATCAATTGATTCTTTATAACTAAAATGTACAATTTATGAAAAAATTGCTCCGTGTTGTGAACGCTAAGAAAAATCCCATATTGCTTAGCGTTCGTTCTTCGAACACTTAAGTCATAACAAGAATAACATGATGTATTGTGTATCTCTTTTGAGCCTAGTATAAATAGCTAAGCAAAATGTAAGTTTAAGCATAGTTCTAAAAGTGCAACCTGAGATAGCTATTAACTAATATTATAAAAACTGTAGAAATAAATACGTCGCTATTTTTACCACATTGCTTAAATAATAACTTAAAATCTATGGTTAGTTTCAAAACATAAGCATTTAGAGGTAGATGTCATAATTGAGCGTTCTTAGAGGCCATTTTTTAAAGGAATAATTTTTTCCGGTATTAGGGTACACGTTATTAATTGAAATCTTTGCTGTATACCAAATATTGATGACAGTTTTTTTTTTCTAAAATGTAGTAACTACACTGCCAATACCATCATTAAGTAAATAATCAATACAGACTTTCGTCTGGACAATAGTCATGCCCCTTGGAATCACTGGTAATGATTTGAAAAAAAAATCTAGCAGACATAGAATGTGTTTCAGAGACTGTCCTGTTGTACCAAATATAACATTTGCCGACTCAAATACACGCGAACTCATCATAAAAAAATCCACCTTTAATAACTAACTTTAATAAATGACGCCGTCAGAGTAAATTTGGCCTTTTCACTTTTCTTTCTTAATATTGCAAACGAGAGTTTTGTTATGAGTTTTATTTGAATAAGAAACGATAAATACGCTGTTTTTTCTTAAAATTATTGAAAAATAAGTGCTATCTAATGTTCTAGTCGGGCCAACAATAAATTAATCAAAAAAGTTTTAGCGATTCTTCTTACTGAATTAGATGGTTGTTTTTTTAATCATAGCTATCTGGCAAACATAAGAAGCACGACTAGTATCATTAAACAATAGTTATATAGAAATGAAAAGAATAAGAAAATTTTATTTAGTACATATAGTGAAATAACTAGAAGCGCCTTCACTGCTAAGGCGAGCGAAATGCCAAGTCTCTACAAATATGCCGCCGCACTTTGTGTCGTGGCGCTTTTGATTGTTCATCAGTGATATTACATTAATTTAAGTAAGTAGTAAGTTAAGTAATTTTAACTTGTGAGGGTTACTTTTAGGGTGTTCACTGTCAATACTTGATGGAAAGGCTATTAATAAAAACGCAATATTCAGTATATCAGTTGACAATCTCGCAATGAGCGAAACCGGTCCTGACCTTTTAAATAAAGTGGAATGAAGTACAAAGGAATATTTTGTTTTAATTTGTGATGGTTAAGTTGCGGGTATGTAAAATCTATTTATTAGCGTGTACTTCATTATATTTTAATAAGAGAAAGATTTTTTCTCTATAATAATTTAAAATGCGGTAATTTGTAAACAATATGGATATAATTAAAATTTAAAATTACTTTTTGTTTCGAGTACACTTTTGAATGATAAACCTTTTGCTTAGAGATGTGGTAAAATTTGCAATATAATTTTTATGCTCCATGTAATTTTGAGAAGTTTTCCGTATAATTAAAGTCAAAAAATCGAAAAGGTTTTTTTTTTCTAATTCTTTCATTTCTATTATTTCTTTGCATATACTTTGTATAAACCATGAACCATCCGTTGGTAATCGAGACATTTCTTTTCCCCAATAACGTGCGTTAACAACTATAGTATCTGTTTCATTATGTGCTCGAAACACTGCCGTATCAAAATTTGAAATTGGTTTCCTTGGATAGCTGGTTGCTGATTGGTCCGAGCATCCGAAAGTTTGCTGAAAAAAATTGCAACAATTAAAAAAAAATGTTATTTTTATGTGCGGTAAATATATAAATAATAATTTATAAATGACTGGGTGGTTGAAAAAAAAGTCGATTAATATATTATATCATCTTAAAAACATCACACAAGAACAATTTTTTTATAAATCTTGTATTTCTTTGTTGATTAAATTTGTACATTCTTTAAAATAATTATGTTTCTTTATATAATGTGATTTATTCAATTAATATTTTGCACTGTTTTTAATAATACGATTGCATTTGACTTGGCGTAATACAAAAAAAATATAAATTAACTACCGATAATATTAAGCTAGTCAAACATTACCTGGATTAACAAAAATTTCAATTTGGTTTTAGTTTGATCAGTGCGCATTGCCAATGCTATGTCCCGTTCTGAATGAGTAATATGATCAGTTGAACCCAACAATCTGTTTTTGTATACTGATTGGGTAAGTAATACAACGCCAAAACAATTTTCACTTTCCATTGTTTCTAAAGCAGCTAAAAAATATATATTTTTAAATTATTATGCTCTTTATTTTTTAAAATTATTATACTATAAATGCAAAAACTAGATAATATGTAAATTTGGTCAGAAAAATATTTTTGTCGTTAAAAGCCTAACAATCAATTAAATATCGCTTATAAAGTATAATCAACTAATTTATCATTTTTTCATAAACAAGAGATTATAATTAAGTCAGCGAATGTACATAATATTGTATTTGATAACTTTGTTATTCAACCAGTGGAAAAAGAGGTTATCCATATCAATATTGTCGCCCGCTGTGGTTTAGTTGGTTAGAGCTTGCTCTACCGATCAGGTGGGTCTGGGTTCGATTCCCGGTAAGGTCAATTTCAAATTGGATTTTTCCAATTTTAATTTGAAATCTAAGACATGGGTGTTTGTGAAGTTAATTCTCATTGAGTTAATCTCATGTGACTTACAAAAATTCTCATCGAGTATATCTCGTATGATCTTTCAACTTCAAAATATTTAACGCATTGGCGTAAGCTGTAATGCCAAATGTTATTTTATTAAAAAATGTAATATCAAAAAATAAAAATAAATCGATATAGAAATACAGTTATTCAAACCTTCTTTTATTAGTTTGCGGACATCATTTCCTTTCTTGTTTGCATATGCGAAAACATTTCTAAATCCAATTTCAGTAAAGTAAAGGTTGATGCTTTCAACATCTTTTTCGGTTCCTTGTATATCAAAACGTCCTGGAAATACATTTATTCGATTCGATAATTTATGTTGCTAAATCATATTTAAAGCGTATTTATGTTAATAAAAATCTGTGGCATTCTGTTTTATGGATAAAAATACCGGTGTCCTGGTATTCATGGTGTTTTTTCAATACCAAAATTCCAATTTTTGAAACGCAAAAAAACGGTATGTATTTCAGTTTTGAAAAAGAGCCAAAACCAGATTTAGAATGTTCAGAAACCATCACATATACATATGTATAATATATATTTGATTAATTTAAGCACTTATTTTAAGCTTAATCTAATGTGTCAAGTATATCAATATTGGCAGTTTTCAAAATTGATGAGCGTTTGAAGCCGAGGCTTATTTATGAAAATCACCTGACTATGATTATGATCAACGTTCCTTCTAAGTTGCGCGCATGCGCGACCACGCAGCAGTTGGGAAGTCCCCGCGCACTTATTTCGGGTTGGCGCGCACTACAAGATAGTTGCTCAATTTATATTTGATCGGTCCGCGCAGCCTCCACGCAGCCTCCGCGCAACCTCCGCGCAGCCTTTGAAATGTCTGCGCAGCTAACCCTTCGGCTTAGAGGGAACGTTGATTATGATATATTTTTTAATGGCGGTATTCAGTAAAACATATCAACATACTTATTTCAATTTTCCAGCGATCCCAATTGGCCATATGTTTGTTTGCTTAATTATACGTTTGTGTGTAATTTCGGTTTTGATATTTGCAATATCAGCATTAATATATTCACCCAGTATATCGATGCATAGTCTTTATAAAGTGGCATAATCTTTCGTATTTTCGAATGATTTAAAACACATTTAATCAAAAACATTCATTGATAAAAATGTTGATAATTAAAATATATGGATTTTTTTTTTTAATAATTAACAAGATTTTTAAACTTTAAAATATCAATAAAAAATCTATAAGCTATATATTTATCAAATAATTACATCAGCAATGTGAAATTTTGTTGGAATGAATAAATATTTTAAAAAATGCGTTACCAATTTCATGCGGGTCATAAACGTAAGTGTAGTAGAAAACTAATAGTCGTCCATTCAATATCGAGAGATTGTCTTCTGTCTTCTCTTCTTGATTAAAATTGCTGATAGTAAACTGCTTTCGCATTGTTGACTGGACGATTGGCATGTATTTTTCAACTTCATTTTTTTCAATATCTTTTATGTCATTAAAAAGCATAGACATTGTATCAAAAAATATAAATCCTTTAGGAGCCGTCGCGAGTCGCTTGCAAAGTTTCTTGATAAACCACGTTTCTGGAAACGGGATATTAAATGTTTCTGCAGGTTCGAAATCGCTACGAATTATCAAAATATCTGCTTCAGATGGCATGTATATTTTCGATTCGATGACTGCTTTACTATCGGTAGCATACAAAGACTTTGGACGTTCTGTACTTTCTATTAATTTTGGAGCCTTAAACAAAAACAAAAAACACAATAAGTGACTCTTTTCATATTGTATAAAAATAATTACACATTTTATTTTATATTTTTCCAAATTTAAATGTCAAAAAACATTGTTGTCAATTTAAACTGATTGTTTTTATTATTTGTGTTATGAATGGAATAGTAAGTATTTTATTTAAAATAGATATGTTACAAATTAATTAGAAAATATGCAGCTCCAAAATTCTTATAATATATGTATACATACTAAAATAAAACTGAATGCGTTTCACTAATTTGAATGTATTGTATTTGTGAAATAATAAATCATAATTTAAAATAATATTGGATTTTTACCTGGAAAATAAATAATTTTGGTTTATCCATCAATTGTGGACAGTTGACTGCGTCAAATAGGTAAATCAAGTCACTTTCATGAATCGTAGTATTATTGTCAGCGAATATTAAGCCAATCTCTTTGCATTTACTAATAACCATAACAGCCAGGCAGTGACAAGAGTCCGTAATTTCTTTTGATGCTTAAATAATAATGCGTATAAACATTGTTACGTTTATGCTATCAGTAGAGCATTAAAAATATCATAGGAAACACAAAAATTAAATAGGATTTAGGTCTCGGTCTTTCCGAATATAATTATTTAGGGAATAAATTTAAATTTCTCCATTTCCTTTGTTACATATGTATTTTATAAAATTGTTTGTGTTTCGTTTGTCGTAAAAGCATCTTCGCTCTAAATGTGTTGTGAAAAATAGCTTTAGAGTTAAAAAAAAATGTATATATTTCACTAAGAGATATTTCAGTTAAAAGAAGTGATAGGAACATTACTCCAAAGATTTTGTACGGAAGAATTTTCGAAAATACATATATTATATATTGGCAAACACAAAAATAGAAAGTTATTGTTAGATTTTCAATTTCAAAAAAAAAAATCCAAAAATTAATACTTCTTAAGTATGAAACTTTTGCTCACGTGGTACTATTGTATTTTCAGTATTCAATTATAAAGTATATTGTTAACATTTTTTAATCTTGATTTTATTCCACAGTATTCAGCAGAATATGAAAATATATTATTTTTATTAATGGAATATAAATCTTTGAATCAAAAGGATATACTTGCATACCTTTAATTAAAGTTTTCAGTATTTCCACGTCAGTCAAATTTTTAAACATATATATGTGCTTGAATGCTGCTTTGAAGCCATCCTTTATTTCTTTTATAAGTATTTGGTGCTCATTTTCATTTTCTTCTTCTAATTTATTTTTTTCTTTAAAACATACATAATACATACATACATAATACATACAAATAAAAATCGCTCATTAACATATTTTTTGAATACATACCTTTAAAAATAATAGTAAAAAATATTTTATTCAAAAATAATTGTTAAAACTCACATAATTTTAGTAAACTTAAATATTTAATATATTTCATCTTTTTTTTTTGAATCTTTAATCCAAGACTCAATTGCTAAGACAGAGACAGTTGTATAATATTGATTGAATAATAGGTGTGTGTCCTTGCTTACTTTTTTCAGTCTGAAAAGTGCTTTGAATAAAAACATATAGAGCTCCTTCTTGACTTGTGTTATAAAAATCGTGCGATTGGTCATCTTCCAGATCCTTGAAATCCAAGTTTATTGTATCTAAAACGAAAAAAAAATATGAAAAATTGTGCTTCATCTGTCCCACTATAATATATTTGACTTAGTGATATCATATTTATAAAATGAAGTATATGAAATAAAAAAGGTCGTATAGACAATGTATGAGGAAGATTACAATTATTTTTGTTTTTATAAAAGATTCACCATGTTAAAAATGTGTTTTTTTTTACTCTCCGTTACTTGTATGTATAGTATGCATTTAATAATCATTTTTTATATCGACAATTTATTAAGATATTGTTTAGGAATCTGGTGTCTAGAGTTTAGACTCTAGGCCAGTGATGCACAAACACGGCCCGCGGGCCGCATGCGGCCCTTTTTGAATATTGTGGCGGCCCTTCAATCTTTGTCTCAAACATACTTTTGTCACGTAAAACATTTATTTAACAAATGTAAGCAAGCTTTTTCTTCAATGAAGGAGAATAAATCGGTTCATAGAAACCGGCTTACAAATATTATGTCAAATTAAAAAAAATAGTTAAAAATTAACTAAGACCAAGAACGCATTAACTTAGGATTTGCATATAAATGAAACATAATGAAACACATGAAACAAGCCTTATTTATTTTCGAAATAACACACGTCAAAATAATATAATAGAACCAATTATTCACTTGATCTTTTTTACACGATTTTAAGGCTGTTATACATATGTTCTGTATAAAAAAAGGATTGAGCGTACTTTAAAACATTTTTTTCTTTGCGGCCCGAAGCCACGATAATTTGTTTTATGCGGCTCGCTAGAAGGTGAAAGTTGTGCATCACTGCTCTTAGCTGTCTACATTGAGCAACACAGTTTTTTACAAATCAATTGCGTAAAATACATTTTTTTTTTGGGATTTTTTTTTAAGAAAACACGTTGTGATACATTAATTCTGAGAGTAAGTTAAAGAACAAATTAATATGTATGATCCTTGAACCCTATATCGAACAATGAAAGATGTATGAAAATTTAATATTAATATACGTTAAATAACATCCCATCTATTTATACGTTGCTTTATTTTTTGATGAACCATCCAATTTTTGTTACTTAGTCTGTAATAAAATATTTTCATAGCATAAAATTTAAAAAAAATGATGACTTATTTTACTTTTAATAAAGACACAATATTCCTTTTTACTTCATTCCACTTTATTTAATAGGGCAGGACCGGTTTCACTCATTGTGAGCATTGTCAACTGATAAGTAAAAATATATAAACAGTGCTATTTATACAAAATTAAAATTAAATAAAAGGTGTAATCAACTATTAACAATGAAAAGAATTTACAAATAACAGTATAAGCGACTCTATAATTACACAAAATTAAAATGCTTAACACCTATAACATACAGTAAAAAAATCATCAAAGACTAATAAATTATAAGTAAATATTGTGTTTTTATTAATATAATGCCTTTCCACCAAGTATTGACACCGAACACCCTAAAAGTGTTATTTAACTTTTGTTTATCCCAGGTTTATATTAAAAATGGTTAAGATACATACGATTTTCTGTCAGATGATACTTTTAACAAGGTTAAACACGTGTCCTAATTTGTAGCAAAACAGGGAGTAACAAGGTTATTGAATTCAATTTTATATTTTATCAAAAAATAACTTCCAAAAAGTTACCATTGAAAAAGAAACAATATTTCTTACAAATAACAGAAACAAATTGTTTCGTATAGATTTTACATGACTTTAAGCATCAAGATTTCAGACCACTCGTCTACAAAAATTATATTTCCATCTATACAGCATGGTTTGTATCTAAAGATGGCTTCATTAGTACTAGAGACTCCAATTACTCGGCATCTCAACTACTCGAGTATCGAGTAGTAAATTTAAAAAAAACTTGATTATACTCGAGTAGTTTCAGATGTACAAAAAAATATGTTATTAATTCAAATTTGTGTATATAAATAGATGATAAATAAATAAATAAACTTATTTGATTTCATCAATACATTTATTTCAATGTATAAAACATATATGTATTTCAAAAGTAATAGAAAACTAAACTTCTCAAATTTTAAATTGGTTCGAAGTTTTGTTTTTTATAATTCCCGCAATAGAAAAAAACTCTCTGTTGCTGTGGACGTTAGTTTTATAGTTAACAATGAATTGCATCTAGTTTTTTTGTCCTCTCTTCAAATGATTCCAAATTTTTAAAATCTTCTTTTAAATTTTGGTCACAATATTTTTTAAGGGATTTAGTGTTGGTTTATGATTTATCGATGAAATGGCATTTTTCAACTCTTGTTGAATATTATCTGGATCTGACTTAATTAATGTGCAATCTTTTAGGTCTTCCGATTCCAGTCTAACAAAATATTACCTGATAGTAAAGCCCACGCGCAAGACTCCGTTAAACGCAACGGTTAAACATCACATATATTATTTTTAAATGAGTAAATAAAATTTGGAAATAAATCTTCATTTTTAAATTATGAGTATCGAGTTCTTAAAAATAGATACTTGAATTGGAGTCCCTAATTAGTACACATATATATTTACTTGCTAATAACGCTAGATCTTCAATATATTGATTTTGAAATAAGCTCACGATACTGCACGCGATCATATTATAATCTATATATATAAAACAAAGTGGGGTTATTTACACCACGTATATCTCGAGAATTACTGCAAGGATTTCAATGATATTTGATTTATAAAATTCTTATTTACCTAGAATAGCAGAATAAGCATTAAAACATCGGAAAAATATCACGGAAAATAAATTATGAAGAAAATTAATATCGTCATACAGTGACAGTTTTCAAATGGAGAACAAACAGCTTCAAATGCTAAAATGTCGTATGCTGGTTTCAGCAAAATCCACCAGATCGCACTGTTTTCTATATTTGTTTGTTTTTGCTTCTTTTGCGTACGACTGACTTATAAATAATTTTAAATTTAGAATATGGATTAGAATAAAAGAAATCGATGATATGAAATTAAAACGATAGAAAATCGGACAATATTGAAATGAAATAGGTATGATAAATTTTTGACAACAATATTTTGCACGAACGTTGTTTTACTCTGAGATGACTTGTTATTACACTTGGAACGCTATATCGAAGAAATTTTAACGTCAAAAGCAAAGCGTTGCAGTTCCTGATCACCCGAATGACTCAAATGAGTTCATCCGAAAAATGACGAATGTTTCTACTTGCATGTCAAGAGCTCAATTTGCTTGAAAATTATACTTATTGGGACATGCCAATCACTGAAGAAATTGTTTCTGAATCTCCATGTCAGATACGCACATTATTTTCTATCATTATTTTGACATGCTTCACATCGAATCCATGTGAGCTGTGGAACAAGTTCAAGGATGACATGTCGGAAGACATTTTACATCGAATTCGTGTCAGTTCAAGGAATCCCGATCTCGAGGTGAATGAAGAGATAAATAACCAGACTTTGATTTAGATCGAAGACATGTGTTACCTCATGTGAGGCATTTTGTTAATCAAGTTAGGAATGCCAACTTTAAACTAAATCGAAACTAAATCTTCAATATCCATTTAAAAAAAAAACTTTTAGGAATTTATGTCTCATGTTCATCACCGTCGCTAAAATATAAACTGAAATGTGAAAAGACGAATGAAAGTACATAAAATCATAAGGTATGTAAAAAAAAATAAGTATACTTTTAATGTATATTATATTTTTATAGAATACTATCAAATCATTATTTTATTTTTGATCCCTATATACAGTCAATCCTGTTTTTATGTGTTTTTTATGCGATTTCGAAGTAATGCGGTTTTTAGAAATGCATTTTTTTAAATGTACCATATTTTACGATATATAAAAATGTTAAATATTACATCGAGAGCATATATCGTTGTATTTTGGATAGAATAGAGAGAATCATAAACACAACCGACATTTGAAAAAAAATACGATTTCGGACTGTTTAAATCATGTTGCATCTGCCATCGCTGAATTATGTCCACCTACTTAGGTGTGTTACAGTCGATGAAACCATTGAAACATCGGTAATATCAGCTGAAATGATTACTTTAGCACATGAACTTGGCGAAGAAAGGTTTGATACCTTTAGCGAAAATTATATCGACGAATTACTTACAGATAATGCTATAAGTGACGAAGATGTTCATAATTTAAATTTAATTATTGACAAAAAACCAGAAAACAATGACGAACTGAAAGAAATTCCAGTTCCTTCACTGCGAAAATAATTGAAGAAGGTATCCAACTTCTTAGTAAATTAGAAGATCATTTCTTTCTAAATGATTCAAATTCTGATCGCGCATTCAAGTTTCAACGATAACTTTAGAATATATTATATATATGTGTATAACAAACTGCATAAACAATTAATTATCGAAAAAGAAAATCTGAACAAACTCTGATCACTAATTTTATTGTTAGAAAACAACCATAGTTTTATGAAATTGATGCGCATACTATTTCTTCTGAAAAAGAGTGATTTAGAACCACATGCTTTAAAACACACATAGAATTGTCATACAGTGACTATTTTTTAATATTTTTACGCCGTGGTTTTCCCCTAATTTTCTTATACTTTGCGATTTAGTGTATATTTTAACTCGCTGTTTCAAAGTTATGCGGATTTTAAAATTTAAGTAACGCACCCCACTATTTCTATGGAAGTCAAGTTTTTTTTATGCGATTTTTTTTGCGATATTTCGTGGAACACATCTACCGCATAAAAACAGGATTGACTGTATAACTGTTTGTATGTGTGGAACATTAAACAAAAATATATATATTTTTCTAATGAAAGATAATCTCATAAATATAATATTGAAGATTTGGAAAATGTTGCGTTCTTTGTTATAATGAGAATTTATGTCATTTCGTAATATAAAAAATATGAAAATTTAGAATGAACTTTCGTAAAATTATAAAAAAGTATTATTTGAATAATTTTGAAAAGATTATGTTGGTGACAAGCATTGAGAACAAATTTATCCTAGACCAACACATTTCTTAGCAACAGTCTTTGTTTGACAGTTACTGTCAAACAAAAGTAGTCGTTTGTCAACATTGTGAAGATGTAATTTTATTATTTAAAATACAGTGAAATAAAGAGGTATTAGCTATGCCAAGTACTTCTAAACCAATCAGTAAGAGTGCTCGGAATGGTTTTCTAAGAGTCTTTCAGTTCTGTGAACATGAAAAATCTGAAAAACAACCAATAATTCCCTTCGGGTCGACATTTCGAATCATTTCGAACTTTCAATGGCGTCGTATGCCTAACATTTCGTGCCGCATGTCAATAGCTCAATTTGCTTGAAAACTAAACTCATTGGGACATGACAATCGCTGAAGCAATTGTTTCTGCGTCTCCAAGTCAAATACGCAAATTATTTTCTATCATTTTTTTGACATGCTTCCCATCGAATCCACGTGAATTGTGGAAAAAGTACAAGGATGACATGTCCGAAGACACTTTACACCGAATTCGCGTCAGTTCAGAGAATCCAGATCTCGAGGTGAATGAGGAGATACATAACCAGGCGTTGCTTTTGATCGAAGATATGTGTTACCTCATGCGCTGCATGATGCGTCGCCAGATCGAGGAATGAACGACGCTTTCAATCGAGAATCGGAACGTAAACGTGAATGGGATCGAAATGCATTGAACCAATCACTTCGAACGAATGTACCACTGTTGAACCCCCAACAGAAAGTGTACGATACTTTAATGAAGGCAATTGATGAGGGAAATGGTGGCTTATTTTTCCTCCGCATTGGAAGCACTCAACCGAACTATGAAAGATCAGCGCAATGACTCAAAATGTTTTGGAGGCGCAATGATTCTACTATCTGGCGATTTTCGCCAAACACTACCAGTTATTCCAAAATCGACCGCTGCCGATGAAATTAACGCTTGACTTAAAACATCGACTCTGTGGCGCTATGTTAAGAAACTTCAGCTAACGACAAACATGCGAGTTGCATTTCTAAACGACCATCTGCCGCAGATTTCTCCAAGCATTTGCTGACTATCTGTAACGGCCGTGTTCCTGTCGACGAATCGAATGGATTGATTTCATTTTCGCCGAATTTTTGAAATTTCGTCTCATCGAAGGACAATCAACAAAGTGTTCCTGAATATCATTGCTAATCACAAACATCATAATTGGTTGAGTGAACGAGCAATTCTTGCAGCAAATAACAAAGATGTGGATCATTTAAACTTCACAATTCAAAATCAAATCGTTGGTCCACTGCATTCCTTTAAATCTATCGACTGTGCCACTTTACTAACATCATTTCAATGTAATTAAAATAATTTTCATTTTTAATTTTGAACATTTATTTAAATTAATTCATTTTGAGTATTCATTCAAACTTAATTTAACTCATCCAATAAATGAACAAAAAATTTATTGATTCTGAGGCTGTACGAAGTTCGTCGGGCCAGCTAGTTAATGATAAAACTCGTGAGTTATGTACCTTAGTTACAACAGTTTTTGAATTTCTTCCAGATAGAAGCAGGCTTCTAGTTTACGTACTGTGATGAAAAAAAAATGGGAAATATATTGATTTTCAAAAGCAATTGGTTTTTTGGTGTTTTCATGCCATCCTTTATATTTCTTATATGATCATTAAAACGGGGCAAACCTGATTTTTAGCGACTAGGTCAATAAAAAAATAGTTAATATTGTACAAGGGCTGTTAAGATACTCAATCCAATTAAACATTATTTTCAGATTAAGTTTTTCCAGCCACCTTGCTATCGTCAAGAGTTATTTTGAAATATATTACTTGAACATAAAATGGTTAAATATTTGTTTGAAATAGATAAAAATAAAACACAATAAATAGTTCACTTACTCCTATCCTTTTCTTTGCTGCAATCTTCCATTTTCGCAATTTTTTTGAATCAGTGGGACTACATAAGCTGTGGTTCGCACTAAAAGTAATGATTAATTGAAATGAACTTTATATACTTATCTATTTCAACGTGAAAGATTGCGATAAGATGTGTGTGTATATAAGATAAGTTATTTCGTGAATCTACCGAAAGTTAGAGCTGTTTACTAAGCATATACAATATAATATAATAATGCTTTGATATGCCCAAAACTATTGAATAATGTCACAACAGTATATTAAGATAACACAAAATATCAACAAGATACTTTTATTTATTGATTTTGCATTTACTTGGTCGAACTCCATTTTAATAGGGTGAAAATATAAAGGTATTTCAGTTCTACAATTATTTATATGTTATATGTTGATAGCTATTTCGGCTTTCGCCATCGTCAGAACTATGCTTTAAACGTAAATTTACTCAGCTATATATACTGGCTAAGAAGAGATACACAATGCATCATATTATTCACTCTAACATACTAATTCAAATTCTAATTACAATATTGCACTTATTAAATGTGATTTTAGTGTTACATAGAAAGATAAGCAGTCAAAAATTGATTAGAATAATTTAAACTGATATTTATTATTAATTATGCTACATTACTATGCTACATTATTATGCTAGATACTTTTATCTTAAATATTTCGCAAGAAATATCATATTGATTTTTGTAAATAATAAAAAGATTTTTTATGCAAAATAATAACCGGTGAAAGATCAGCGCTTTATAAATTACTATGAAAGATATCTCACGGTTAGAAAAATGTTCTGGGCATTGAATCATGTGACTTATCTTACATTTATATACATATAGTTAACAACTTGAAGATAAAAAATCATTTAACAAAGAAGAACCATACGGCTGCAGTCACAGTTTTTGTTTTATAACTCAAAATATTTGTTTCACCGAAGCTGTCTTTAAGATTATGAATAAAGTGTATTTGAGATGGAATGGTAGTCCTTTTTATTATTTAATTATCCAAATGCCATCTATACTAAATAATAATACTCCCTTTTTTGATAATTTAAATGCTTCTAAAATATTCCTTAAATAATCTTACTTTTTCTGTGTTAATATCGTGAGAACTACTAAATTTAATAAAATTTATCAATGTTTGTGTGTACATTGTACGGTTATATATTTCTTTGAATAAACAGTAAATTCTTTCTTATCAATTATTGCAATTTATAAGTGTTTATCATTTAAAATTTACATGTAAAAATAGTGCTCTTTATTATAAGGCATGGCCATATAATATTTTTGCGAAAACCTATTAAGTTAACACTTTAGCACGAACCTCAAAATGATAATATTAATTTCCGTTGGTTTGATGACCAAAATGACATTGTTTTAAATTGCTTAGCTCCTTACATATTATGCAGAACTCAATCTTAATGATATCATATAAAAGTCATTCTCTAAAGAAAATATATTATTATCTTTTGGCTTATCGGTATAATTAGAGTATTAGACTGCTAAGAAATAATTATTGAAATTGACATTGTTACTTAAATTATTCTGCCATTACGCAAAAACAAGATATTATTTTGTTTCAAGACAATTAAAATGAATTAAAACTAGTTGAAAATTTATAATTTTTACTCAAAACTTAGCATTCAGTGGTAACAAAGCACAGAAATAAAAATGTTGTAAGAGTAAGTACTAAGATTCTAAAGAATTATACAAAATATCGTCCCTGCATACTAAATACCTCCTATGTGAGGTTTTTGACGAAAATGAGTTATTGATACCACGAGATGCGCATTTTTTTCTCTACCATATGTATTATAACTAATATAAAAAGTCTTAACTGTCACGAAATAAAATCGATTTAAAATTAATCATATGCGAGAGCATCCAAAATCATGCATCACAATTAATGCTATGGCTCCCTCACATAGGAGATATTTAAGCGCATGATCCGAGAGCCAATGCTCACATAAGAGAAACTATAGTTGGGGATTATTTTTTACAGTTGTGTTTCAATGCTCGTTGAATGGTGTGAAGTTCAGATAAAACATTAAAAAGGTACAAAATTACCAGCCTTTATCAAAAATATACAGTTGGCAGCTGTATTAGGGACATAAAAAGGATTTTTTTAAATTTTTTTATGGAAATCATGTCACAATACAATTCAAGATGAAACTTCGTTGAGTGTTACTCTTTTGATTTGATTAAACATTTTCTTTATGTAGTTGAGATGTATTTCAATTGGTATTAATTGACAGTTTTAAGGGATTCATAACTTTTTGAAGGTTTTTGAAACATGTGTGTAAGCAAAATATGTAATACATATTATACAAAACAAAATGTATTTTTTGTATAAATAACATTACATTTTCTTATCAGTTGATAATGCTCGTGATGATTAAAACTGGTCCTGATATTTTTAAATAAAAGTGGAAGTAGTACTAATGAATATTGTGTTTTTGTTTGAATATAATGCCATTTCACCAAGTAAAATTTGGGAAATTTTAGACAAAATGAAACTACATTACTAAAGTGAATAAATTAATGATGATTTAGTGTTTTTCCCGCTTCCATGTAATTGATGTACTTCAACAAAATCAGCAACAATGAAGATTCTGAAAAAGACATTTTTCCCAAATTTCCCAAATTTTAATTGTGTTTATAATTGATATCATTTGCCACTTATTATTGATGATTTTTTAATTGTATGTTATAGGTGTTAAGCATTTTAATTTTAATTTTGTGTAATTATAATGTAATTTGTAAATCCTTTTAATTGTTAGTAATTGCTTACACCTTTTATTTCAATTCAACTTGTATAAATAGCACTGTTTAATTTATTTTCCTTATCAGTTGATAATGCTCGTGAGGAGCGAAACCGGTCCTGATCAAATAAATTTTTAAGTGGAAAAAGTACTAAAAATCTTTTATTATTTTTATTAAACCTAAAATGCTTACGTAAACCAACAATTAATTAATCTAATCCTATTTTTTTAATGAAATGCTAGAAAGCATAAGAATACATTGAAAAAAACCAGAATACATCTAAATGAAAAAAAATATAAAAAACGAATATTTTTAAATTATACTTTAATTTAAAAAAAAAACACAAATGGATTAATGATAATATTACATATGTCTGTTGGCGGCATTCGAGTAATACAGAAAACTTCCATGCCACTGCTATGGCGGCATTCAAGCGCAAAGAGAAACCACGAAAATGGATTTCTTCCGGACACTAATGCGCCGTCTATTAGATTTTATATAACTCATAAACTTTTTTATTTAAATTCAGTACATACCACAACCATTTATTTTTAACACATATTTAGAAAAAAATATACCATCAACCGATAATTAAATTAAATTTTAAAATGAGCTCTATTAAAGATGTGAAAGATAGTTCTTGGACCATAGTATAGTAAAATAAGTTTTTGTGACATGTTTTCAACACAACTACTTCTTAAAGTATATAATGCTAAGAAGTTGTTCTAGAAGATATGCTATAATTCATATATTATTCATTTTAAATCAACATATTGTTTGAATTCAACAAAGAAAATACATAATAAAGACATCTTAAAAAAAATACTGGAGTCATGTGTCCCTTAATCGAACAATCATTGAGATTTATTTTAGCATCGCATTTAAGAGATATAAGAAACATAATATGTATCTCCAAAAATTAAAAGGATGGATATTTTCATCACTGAATAGAAAGCGACGATATGTTTTAAGCCAGTCAACTTCGTATAGCAATAAATGTAAGAAACATAAGATTGTACAAATCGGCATTATGTTAATGGACGTATATACGCATAAAATATTCACAACTCATTGATTTTAATTTGTTCAATAATTCGATTAGGAGTGTTTCATAAACGTATAAACAAAAACCGGTCTGTAAAGTTATAAATTTCGCGTCAATTTTATTTCTAAAATAATACGTTATGCAAAAAGAAAGTCCTGATTCCAATTGAAATCTGATTATTTTCAAATAAAACATTTTTACTGTCTGTTTATAAAATCAAATATAAATTTGTTAAAATAACCTATATTTAATTCAAATCATATAAAATTACTTAATAATTAATCCTAGGATTCCGGTTTACAGCAAATTTCAATAACGAAACCCCGAGATCAAAAAGATAGTCTGTGTTTAAATGCTTTAGTTTATTTTTTTTGGCCTGTGTTTGTTACTCTTGTTTTTTTTTCAATCTCAATCTTAAAAGTTAGACTACTGATAATAGTTGGCATTTGAATAAAGAAAGATCCATTCTCATGACGGTGCTTTGAGGTTTCTCGTGCAACCAAAACTAAAAAGTCTAGTATAGGTATGGTTTCTGATTCTTTCATTTCTTGTATAGTTTTAGTTACACTTTGTATAAAGAAAGTGCCATCTTCTTTATGCCGGTTCGATATTGTTTCAAAATAGCTTGAATGCATTATTATTGTGTCTATATCATTGTTTCTTTCAAGGCGCACTTGGTTGTGTTTATTTGTTGACTGGGTAATAGCTCTCTTGCTTGAAATGGCTTCGTCGCTAGTTTGCACAAGCGCTGACTTAGATTCACCCCTGCAACACTAAAAAGCAAAACATTAACGATCAATCGATTCATGGAGAAAATAATTATTTATCATAAATAACAATTTCTTTAGTGATCTGCAAATATTAATGGTTTTATTTATATCTTTAATCGTGGAATGATTTGAAAATTAGACATATTATGCTAAAATTTATGAAAAATACAAAATTTTAATTGGTAGAATAACACAAATTATCGATAATTCTGATTTTTCCCTCTCATTTTATATCAATATAACTTGCCATTCAAGTGAATTAAACAAAGTGTACGTGTTCATTACATCTTTTTTAACACAAAAAATATGTGGAACTGATTTTCAGCAGGATACTAACTATCCATTAGATTTTTTTTGATGAAAGGCAAGATCTTATAACTGTATTTGCGCTCTTAAAATAGCGAAAAAAGTAACTTCCCAAAAAACTTTTAGATGAATTGACTGTTTACCTGTAACATTAACAATTTTAGCTTTCCTTTTGTTTTTGAAGACTGCATTAACACCTCGATATTTTTTTCGGAATAAAACCTATCATTTGCTTGTAAGTCACCATTTTTTTTACCATGAGTCATTATGATGACACCTAAACAATTATCGTTTTCAGGTGTGGCTTCGGCAGCTGAAAATAGGGAATGTTTTATAGCGACTCAGATAATTAATAAAAAGATTTATTTACCATCGGAAAGTTTGTAATATTTGTGTATATTATGTCCTTAAACTCTAAAATTATTATTTATCTTTCCACGTATGTTTACATTATTAGTATTTTAAAATTTATATACGGTTTTTATGATTCTTTAAATATTTCTGTCTTCTCACTCGTGAAACTGGTATGTATATTCGAGGGCAGTCAAACAATGTTTGTTGTACACAAAAAAGTGTTTTTCGTTTTTTTGTCGATTTCTTTATTTTTCATTATAAGCTTAATGATAGTCAACAGTTTATGTCAAACTTTTCTAGTTTCTTCATAAATCACTTGTGAAGTTAAGTGATAAATAAATAAAATATTTTATTGTTTTTTTTATCAAATTAAACTATACAAATTATTATCAACATGAGCAATATAAACACAGTCCATAATAGATTGTTAAATATGAACATAAGGTTTTACAATAATATCTGCTTTGTAATGTTACAAAATAATAAAAAGCGTTTTTTGGCTCTCCTGAAAAGTTACACTTATGTAGATAGTGTTGTTTGACTTTAAGCCCTCGTATCGTTCTAAGCTAAACTATCTTTACTATCCTTATCCTTTGTATACACAGGACACTTAATATCACTTAAAATAAATGACTGAGCAAGTCACATTCTCTTTTCTATCTTTGTCTTTTAAGCACTACAGTGCATAGTTAAAAGATAGGTCCCGTGCAGCTCTGTATCGGACCACTTATATGAGAAATATTTTTCATTCTTTCCATGATCGCATCGCGTTATGGAAGGCGACTGCATACACATAACGGGTGGTAGTGGGATACTCAACAACCAACTTGTTATACTTTACCTAAAAGTAATGGAAAATATTCATTTTATTCTATTATTCATTAAATTACCGGTTTTTGTAGTTATATTATTTTAAATTGATAAAGTATCATAAATTGATTGCAAGGCAGATGTTGCTTGACAAATCTAAAAAATATTTTTTTATTTAACATAATAATCACTTAAAAAACTAAAATACTAAAAACATGTTTTAAATAATAAAAACTTTTCAACAAACCTTCTTCGACACAATTGTAAATTTCAGCCATGTCTTTGTCATCATAAACCTCTACTTCAAATCCAATTTCTATAAAATATCGTTTAATATTTATAACATCTGCTTCGGTTCCTGATCTTATGAGATTTTTATCTTAAATTTTAAATTACCAATTATTAAAAATACATATTTGAGACAGATAATTTTACATTAAGGATAATAATATCATAGACTGATTAATGGAATTCAACTACAAACACTTCACGTGTAAGAATAGCATGCACCGGTAAAACTAACCTGTTTTTTTCTCAAACGTATGGTTAAAAACCAACATTTTTCCTTTTAGGGTTTTATATTTTCCATCATCAACTGTTGTTATTGCATTGGACGAGTTAAAATTCAGGCGATTTCGTAGTGTTGAAAATATTATCGGAAGAAATTCATCAATACCCTCATTGTTAATCATTTTTTGAATTGTCATCAAAAACTCAGTTAATTGCTCAAAAATTGAACCTTGTAACGTATTAAAATAATAGACAAGCATTTCAATTAACGATTGAGGACAATCAACATTTTTATTACTTGGTTTGACACGACTTTCTATAACCAATAAATCAGCTTCAGATGGAATAAAAGCTTGACATTGTTCGTCCTGTTTATCCTGTTTACCGTCCGATACAATCTTGTCGACCTGTTTTGGTGCCTAAATAAAAAAACAGCAATGTTTTAAGTTAAATGTTTTATATTTAAAAAAATTAATAGAAAAATTAGGAAGCTTTGCAAAATTAAGTTGATTTTACCTGCAAGAGAAAAATTTTTGGTCTATTCCTGAACGCTGGACAAGAAACAGCGTAGAATTGGCCAAGAACATCGTTTAATGTATATGTGGTATTATCGTGTGCATAAAATTCTTCGATATTCTTGGTCTTAGTTATCATAATAACAGCCAGGCAGTGATATTTGCCTTCTTGGATTTCTGATACTGAAAAAATCATATTTTAAATCCAAGTAGAGGTACCTCAATAAAAACTTTCAACGAGAACGAATTGTTACTCACATAGTTGATCAAACTTTTTTTTTTTCTAAGAGACTGGATAAAAAAGATAAGGATAGGACAAGACTAGTTGTATACTTATCGCTCTTGCTACGCCGCGTTATTCATGAATGAAAGGGCGGGAAGGAATTTTTAGACATCACAAATATCTATGTATTCGAAGAGAAATCGATAAATCTATTGGGAAAATGCTGTTCGTTCTGGGATTTAAGTCCGTGAGGTCTGGCATGGAAGCCAACGATGTTGACCACTGTGCCATGGACCCAAAATTTATGTGAAAAATTTGTCGCCAAAAAATAAATAAAGATAATCACCAAACAGCCTTTTTTTGAAACAAGCTTCTTTTTTTTAGTTGGAAAATAAGTTAGACCAATTGACTAATTAAATAAATATTTTATGTGTTTTAATGTTTTTGAAAAATATTTTCCATCTATATATTAATAGTCGATAAGGTACGTTTGTACGTTTGTTTGTATGGTCGCGATGACGTCAAGAAAAACGGTCCCCTCCCCCTCCCCTGTACCTCGCTGTCAGCATTTTTTCATTCATTCTAAAGACACTAGCTGTTGATTGATGAGCCCATTGATCTCAACAGGGGGGGATTTTTGTTGAATTTTTAAGTAGTCAGAAAATTTACTGGCGTGAAAAATAAATTGTAAATTGTAAATAATATAATGTTTAGAATATTTTAAATGTTTAAGTTTGCTAACGAATATGTTTAGTAGAAAAAGAAATAGATCTCGGGACATATATCGACACCCATGCAGAATTTAAATTGTAAATAATATAATGTTTAGAATAGTTGAAATGTTTAAGTTTGCTAACAAATATATTTCGTAGAACAAGAAATAGATCTCGGAACATATTTCGACAGCCCTGCAGTATTTAAATTGTAAATAATATAATTTATATCTTATATATTAATAGTCGTTAATGTCCGTCCGTCTGTAAATTGTCCCCGATTTCCCCTTCCCCTCCTCCGCCCCAGCCACGCTGTCAACATTTTTTTATTCATACTAAAGAGATACTTTTTTCGTTTGTATATTATGGTCGCGATTTCGCCTTTTCGATGACGTCAAGAAAGACGGTCCCCCTCCCCCCGCATCCTGCCCCGCTGTCGTCATTAATTCATTTCTTCATTTTTCTCTGACGTCATGAGTGAATTTTTGAAGTCAAACAAAATTATCGTACTAACCAAAAATTTTCTCTCAAGCTGTGGGATTCGATACCATGCCCCAATTTTCATGCGCGACGTTCGGAAAGCTAACCCACTGCTCCACGATCCAGTTGAGAAAAGCGATATAAAAACTCTATATAATTTAAATAATACAAAGCAAAAAATAAAAACGCGTTTTTAGTGAACTAATAATGACATCTGTGGGTGAAATCTTGCACTTAATTATTAAGTATTATTATTTATTATTATTTATTATTACTATTATTATTATTTTTTAATTATTTTAATTATTTTTTATTATTATTTATTATTACTATGATTATTATTTTTTAATTATTTTAATTATTTATTATTATTTTTTAATTATTTTTATTATTTATTATTATTATTTATTATTAATTATTAATTATTAATTATTTATTGTTTAATTTTTATTATTTATTATTTATCATTTTATTATTTATTATTTATTATTTCTTATTTATTTTTATTATTTATTATTATTTAATATTATAAATTATTTATTGTTTATTATTTATTATTTATTATTTATTATTTATTATTTATTATTTATTATTATTATTTATTAAGTATTAAGTATTATTATTAATTATTATTATTAAGTATTAAGTATTATTATTATTAAGTATTATTATTAGCAAACTTAAACATTATTCCAAAAATTAAATAATTTACAATTTAAATACTGCAGGGCAGGGCTGTCGGTATATGCCCCGAGATATATTTCTTTTACTATCAGAATTTCTGGCTTATTCAATAAATAGGTTTGTAATTTATTTTTGACGCCTGTAAATTTTCTGACTACTTAAAAATGCAACAATCCCCCCGTTGGGGTCAACGGGCTTACAGCTAGTAAGTATTTGAAATGTTGTAGCTTGCTAACAAATATATTTCGTAGAAGAAGAAATAAACACTTTTTTCTTTAAAAACTCTTTCTCCTAAAAAAATACACTGCATGAAAAATGTATGCAGTATTAATTATTTTGCAATTTTTGGAATAATTCAACTGTTTATGTATGCATGTGAAGTATGCGTATTTTGAAATTTTTAGAATAATTCAAATGTGTGTTTACTATATATATAGACTAGCTGTAAGCCCGAGGACCTCAACGGGGGGGATTTTTGTTGCATTTTTAAGGAGGCAGAAAATTGACTGGCGTGAAAAATAAATCAAAGGCGACAAAAATAGATCATATATATTAAAAATTTGAAAACGGAATGATATTTGCGATTTAAAGTGACTTCAATTGTTTGTACATATTCAAAATTCAAAAATGGAATATTGTGACATCTGTCAAATTTAATAAGAGTGTGGCATATTTCACATATAGTCTCGACAGTAAAATGTAAATATTCCATGTGTGTCATATATATGCTGAAGGTTTTAACAGAGGGTATTTAGAATTTATCCCGATAGTTTGGTATCTTTTGTTTTAAATAACGAGTAAACGAGTCTATGCTTTGGACAAGTTAAATTTATGCTCAAATAATAATATAAATAAAGTAAGCGAAATAGTTTGATAGATTGGGGTCAACAAGACGGCAAAGTGAGCCAAGTTAGGATGATGGGAAAAGGTGAACTGAACCCACCCCTTTTATTGCATAATTTTAATATATTTTTTTTCTCTAAAATACATTATTTATGCTTTCGATGGATTCGTCGGTAACTTTGTGGAAGTTCATTTTAATATAAAATATAAAATATAAAATCTATATATTAATAGTCGATAAAATATTCACAAATAATCACAAATCACAAACCACATATCACAAATCACAAATATGTTCGTTTTCACATTATCTTGGGGTTTTTTTCTTATTCTACGAAATATATTTGTTAGCAAACTTAAACATTATTCTAAAAAATATATTATATACAATTTAAATACTGCAGGGCTGTCGATATATGCCCCGAAGTCTATTTCTTTTTCTGCGAAATATATTTGTTAGCATACTCGAACATTTGAATTATTCTAAACATGATAAAATATGAATACTGAAGGGCTGTCGATATTGAATATAGCAACTTAGCAGGGAAGCTCAATTATATTTTTTATGAATATATTTTATTATATCCGCTATTTGCATCTTTTGTTTTGCAGTCCCTGTGTATTTTAGTTCTTTTAGAGAATTGGGTGTATTCCTAAAAAAATCCATTTATAGAATTTATAGATTTTCTGGCATATTCAATACATAGGTTTGTAATTTATTTTTCACGCCAGTAAATTTTCTGACTACTTAAAAATGCAACAAAAATCCCCCCCCGTTAAGGCTTACAGCTAGTAGTTTTTTAATACGCGTCAGTATGAGGTATATGTAATTGCTTTTGGCAAGGGCATATGGTTATACCTACATCAAATTGAATAAATTACTCTTCATATGACAAGTTTATGAATTGCGTAATTGATCTTTGTTACACTATTTGTCTAAATAAACATTAGTGAATATCCGATGTGTCGTTCTTTTATTCATTTATGCATTGCTCATTTGGATGGATCCGAAAAACGCTTTTACGAAAATACCAAAAAAATCACTTTGATCGTTCTTCTTTTCATCATGTATCTGTATCGATTAGGGTATCCAATCCTGGGATCCTGAATCCCATCAAATGATGTTATTCCAAAATCCTGTACGAAAATGAAAGCACTCATCCCGGGACTGAGGAGAGCATGGAAGAAAGAAAAAAAGACGTCGCGATTGTAATTTTGGGAAATCCGGTTTGAATATTTTTGGAAGAGTTAAATTGTTTGAAAAATCCCGGATGTTAATATGGTCGAGCAAATTTTTTCAATACCGAATCATAATTAATACCCGATTTTATGTTGAGTGTTCTATTCCGGGATCACAAAAAGGGATCGGGATTGGATACTCTAGTATCGATTGTTAAAAAAATATGTTGCTTACCAGATAAGATATGCGTTGGTATGGCCCGATTCAAGAACAAAGAGAGACAGTACGTCAAGCGGCTCAGATGGAAATGAGAAATTGTTGAGCTTATCGCACAAATCAACAACGTGATAATCTTCGACACGCAAGAAGAAATTATTTAATTGTTGATTTGAATCGAGCAGCGTTTGTTGGAGGTAGTGTGCGACCATTGCGGTGCATTGACGTTCGCTGGAGAAACGCCTGGATCGTGCTGTCTCAGTGGCAAGGTGAAATTGCCATTATTGCCTCCACCACCTGAGCCATTGCATCCATTGCTTTGTGGCGAAAAACCAAAATCACGACATTTTCTTTTGAACACTCAAAGATACAACGGATGTTTCCAAATGACTTAATTTGGAGCAGACATGATCAAAAAACGCGGATTCAATCCGACATTCAAGTTAATTTCTGCTCGAGATAATAAACGTCCATTTTCATTTGGTGATCATAAATCAGTAATTTTGACTTCGTCTTCGACACAGCATAAATTCATCCAAATTTACTTCATGGGCAATATGGAGGAACAACGTAATCGGCGTCAAACAATCAATACGGCAACGAAAAGAGCAATCCTTCAAGATCTGCAGCAACTACTGCATGAACATCATGAATTTGTTTGGTTGTTTTAAGAATTGCAGCACAATTACGATGTTTGGAGAACACTTGGATAAGCGCAATATTGTGCTTACACGTCGCGACACTGGACAACTGCAACAAATATACCAAACACACCGTTTGTACGATGTATTGCAATACCCGCTGATGTTTTGACAAGGAGACAATGGATATCACTTTAATATTAAGATGATGAATTCATTGAGCGGTGAGTATTGAAAACATAATTTTCAATTCAATATGGAAAGATATTGTTCAACTGTTGCTCCCCGGACAAACATCAAGAGATCGGCACGACATCGCCGCGCGTGTCATCAAACAAAAAATCCGGTCACTGATGAACTACATTGTTAAGTATCGCATCTTTAGGGATACTCGATGCTGGATGTATTCGATTGAATTGCAAACACGAAACTCGCCGCATGCACACATTTTTATTTGGTTAGTCGAAAGAATTTGACCAGACCAAATACATGACGTTATATGTGCCGAGATTCCTTATCCTGAAACCAATCCAGACCTTCATGATGTTTTAATTACGAACATGATTTACAGCCCGTGTGAAGCCATCAACCCCCAATCACCGTGCATTTTTGACGGCAAGTGTTCCAAGCGTTATTCACAACATTTGACGGTGGAGACTATTACTGGCAACGATGGTTATCCACTGTATTGGCATTGATCACCTGCTTATAACGGTAGAACTATCACGACGAAAGTGAAAGGAAACGATATCGTGGTCGACAACACTTGGATTGTTCCGTATTTGGCATTTCTTTCCAAAAGATTCAAGGCGCATTGCAACGTGGATTATTGCAATTCAGTGAAGTCTATCAAATACATCTGCAAATATGTCACTAAAGTCAGCAATATGGCCGTTTTTGGCGTTCAAACTCTAAATACCAACGATGAAATCACCCATTATCAAGTTGGTCGATATTTGAGCGGCAAAGAGGCGATTTGGCGTGTATCCTCATTCCCCATTCACGAACGTCATCCCACTGTTGTACATTTGGCGGTGGATCTGTGGAATAGTCAATGAGTTTATTTCAACGCATCGAATATTGCTCAACGTGTTGAAACGTCTCCAGCGACAACATTGACCAACTTCTTTGCCAAAGCAATCCGTTTTCACTGACGTTTACGATGCTACGTTATTACACTTGGTACGCTCGGAAATTTCAACGTCAAAAGCGGTTCCTGATCATCTAGATGTGCATTCTTTTGATGCTCTTGGTCGAATTTACACATTTTATCCGAAGAATGCTTCTTCTTGTGGTTGTTGCTAGTGAATGTTCGTGGACCGACATCATTTGAATCACTTCGAACTGTCAATGGCATAGTGTGCCCAACATTTTGTGCCGCATGTCAACAGTTCAATTTGCTTGAAAACGATACTCATTGGGACATGACAATCGCTGAAGTAATTGTTTCTGCATCTCCAAGTCAGATACCTACATTATTTGCCATCATTATTTTGACATGTTTCCCATCAAATTCCCGCGAACTGTGGAACAAGTACAAAGATGACATGTCGGAAGACATTTTACATCGAATTCATGTCAGATCAGGGAATCCCAATCTCGAGGTGAATGAAGAGATACATAACCAGGCTTTGCTTTTGATCGAAGACATGTGTTAACTCATGTGCGGCAGTTTGTTAGCCAAATTAGGAATGCCAACGCCAAATCGTGGAATGAACGACTTTTTCAATCGCGAATTGAAACGTGAACGTGAATATGATCGAGATACATTAAACCAATCGGTTTGAACGAATGTACCACTGTTGAACCCCCAACAGAAGGAAGTGTACGATACGTTAATGAAGGCAATTGATGATGGAAATGGTAGCTTATTTTTCTTCGATGCGCCCGGTGGAACTGGAAAGACATGCTCCTTCCTCCATTCCTCATGTCTTTGATTATGGCCACTGTTCATGCGAGATCCAAAAGTGGTGTAGCAGTTTCTTCTTCTGGAATAGCGGCCAAGTTAATAGAAGGATGCTGAACGGCTCATTCAGCGTTGAAATTACCGTTAAATCTTCAAACGACTGAAAAACTGACATACAAGATTGCGGAACACTCAGCGATGGCCAAAGTTTTGTAGCAAGTAAAATCATCACCTGGGATGAATGCACAATGGCGCACAAACGCACATTGGAAACACTCAATCGAACTATAAAAGATCTGTGCAATGACTCAAACTGTTCTGGAGGCGCAATAATTCGACTATCTGGCAATTTCCGCCAAACACTACCAGTCATTCCAAGATCGACCGCTGCTGATGAAATAAACGTTCGCCTCAAATCATCGACTCTGTAGCGCTGTGTGAAAAAACTTCAGCTGACGACAAATATGCGAGTTGCATTGCTAAACGATCCATCAAACGAAGACGAAGCAACCAATTATCCAACTGAATTTTTAAGCTCATTGGATCTGCCTGGCTTGCCACCGCACAATTGACAGCTGAAAGTTGGCTCGGTAGTCAGCATACTTCAAGTTATCAAGTTAACAAAACATTTATTGATTCTAAGGCGGCACGAAGTTCGCCGGGTTAGCTAGTTTCAGTATAAATAAATCAAAACAATATTTTCTTTCACAAAACCATTTACGACACCGTAGATATCCCAATAAGGTGTTACAATTTGCTCATGATAACCCTTATTTTCATGAAAAAAATATAAAAAATACCCAAGGTTGAACAACTGATTAACAAGCAGTTCTCGTTGAAAATTTTCCGTTGAAATACCTCTCAACAGGCCTTATTCTCTACACTGGGAGTGAACATGGATTTAAAAAAAATACAAACAATTAGTAAATATCAACATAAATAATTCTTAGCTGCTTCGGGAAAAGTGGGGTAGAATACCTTTCCCAAGCCAAAATATTTTTTTTAAATCCCTAATAGCCGATATAAGATAATTCTTTGTATTTCATTGCTTGTGACGTTTTTACTTATTTGTGTATTAATGCAGTGGCGTAGCGTGGGGGGGCGGACCGCCCCGGGCGGCACATTTATGTGGGCGGCATTTTCGAAAATGAAATGAAAATTTTGAAAGTTGTATGAAAATAAAGATTGATATGTATACATAACCAATGTAAGCAATATCACTTTTCAATATCTATTTTCTTCCGCCCACTGACAATATATACTTTTTTGGAAGCGGCATTTTTTAAATTTTCAAAGATAAAAAAACAAATACAAATTGTTTTGGATATAGAATCAATGCGAGCTTTATTGCAATATTATGCCTTCTTTCGTCTAAGTTGTGCTTTGTAACTTACTGATTAAACACAACTTGTTGGGGGTCGCTTTTTTAATAAATAGAAAAAAACTTCAGAGGTAATAAACAAAAATTGTTTCGTATAAAGAATCAATGCAAGCGATAATTAATTCACCATTTTTTCTTGGCATGATTATGCTTTGTAAAACACTAAAAACAAGATCATGGTAGCATTGCTTAGGAAAAATTAAAAAATTTGTTTCTGTTGCTGCTAAGCAAACAGAGATATGAAGAAAAATTGAAATACCTTATAATTTTGCAAAATCTCTTTCTTATTTAATTTGCATTCATACCAGATCGACCAGTGGTGACTTTTGACTTATGCGATTTGTACACTAAAAAAAAAACATTCGGGGTCGTTAGTTTTTTCCGACAACGGTAACGACTCCAACTCTACAACCAAGTTTTTAATAAAACAGATAAAAAAGATGTTGATAACGCAACTAACGAATTTTTAAAGAGAAAATCCAGAAAATTAAAATTTAAATATGTTTTTTCCCTAATGCTATGTTTACAAATTAAAATCTGATACCTTTGGTTATGAATTAACGTACAATTTTATATTCGTTTACTTATTTGTAAAACGAATACTTATAATAATAGCAATAATTTGTCACTTTTCCTCCAAACATAATAAAAAGACAATTGACTAATATTTTTTTTGACACATTAAAAAAAGTTCATGCTCTGAAAAAAAATAACAAAACACAATATTTTTAGAGAAATTGTATTTATAAATAAAAAAATTGATTCACCTGGAGTATCAGCAAAAAAATATAAGTGATTTAAAAAAAAAGTGGACAAATTATTGAGGGGGGGGGAGCGAATTCAAGAAACGCCCTGGGCGGCGGGACCCCTTCCTACGCCACTGTATTAATGTGATTGCAAATTAATAGTTTATTAGTCAGAGGTCTTAAGCATTTTAATAATACTCAATTTCGGTTCAATTATTCATCATTTTCTTCAAATTCACTTAACATTTCTATTATCAATTGTTTGTTCCCCCATTTAACATTTCTTGGTTTTGTATAAATAGCTCTGATGTATATATATCAGCTGAAAATTACCGTGATGTACAGTCCTGATCCGTATAAATATTAATTATAAGAGTGTTTTATTATCTTTTAAAAGTGTCACATTAATAGCAAATAGTGTTATTAATTCGTAATTCATAATATGTCGGTTACCGCGGTCCAATGCTAACGGCTTATTTCGAACCGCGCATTTTTGAATATTACTTTTTTCAATTTTTTGATATCGTTAAACGATAGAAAATTCGATTTTTCTTGTCTTAGAGCTAAATTATTGTAACCCCGAAAATCATTATACTGAGAAAACTGAATTTTAAAGGAGAAATAAATTATCAAATGTACTCAATCAGCACTATTGCATGTTATGATTATGGGGTTCGAACATTTTCAGGATTGACAGCGACCACTGTCTTAATGATTTTTGTCATCCTATATGTGACACGGTTTCTCAACATTTTAAGAGTCGACACCCCACCCTCTGTCTTGATGACCTTGTCTTCCCATATATGACACAGTTTTTCAACATTTTAAGAGTCGACACACTATACTGATTTTTGTCATTCTATATGTGACACAGTTTCTCAACATTTTAAGAGTCGACACTTGACCCCCCATTTTTTTGATGATTTTTGTCAACTTTTATGTGACACGGTTTCTCAAAATTTTAAGAACCGACACAGTCTATATGAGTTATGTTACTTTTGCGACATGGTTTCTCAAAATTTCGGGGATGATAGTGTCTCAAAGGTCTATTGTCACATTATATTATAATATTATTTATACTTATACTACAAATGAAAATATAGGTTGAAGTCTTTTTGACCATTTGAGCAGTAAGTTTTTTTATTAAATTTGACTTAGTCGTAAATTTCGATTATTTACAGTACAGTGAAACTCCGTTTTGATTTGATCGGAATTCACGTTTTCCTGCTATTAACGTACATTTTTTATAATCCCATTTTAGTTTGGTAAACTTTTTTCTAACATTGAATCCACAATTTCTTTCAAATTACGTATTTTTATCAGTTCTTACAAAACCGTAAAAACAGTAAAATAACCAAAATTTTCTATTCAAATTCTCGAAAAAAAAATCTTTCAACACGTTAACCAATATTTTTTTATTTAATATAATAATATAATAAGACACAGATACATATGTATACATGCATAATTGTTTTCACTTTTTAAAATCAGTTATTTGCTGCTATCACTGTCGGTTGCGAAATATTATCGTTCGCGATTTTTTGATAGAATATATAAAATTTTCGCCTAAATATTGCGTAAAAATTAGTAAATCGTGTAAAAAAAACTGTGCCCTTCAAAAATTACGCTAAAAGAGGACGGAGTTTATTAAAAAAACATTTACAGAATCAATTGTGCTTAGATCTTCCGGTTAATTTGATTTTTCGCCACGACAGTAAATTTTTGTTTTTTGATAATGCAAAAAAAATCTCCCCGTTGAAGGCAACGAACGGACTTGCAGCGTGTACTATTAATAAGACAAAAGTATAATAAAGGAGATATATGTACATATTTGTGTTGATCTGAATTTATTTACTGTTTAATGATGTTTAATGAAAATCTATTGAATAAAAATTAAAAATTAAAAAGTACTTACCCTTTTTTAATTCATTTTTTATTTCAATAGCAGTTAAGTTAAAGTGATACATTATTTTGGGAAAATAATGTTTGAAACTGTTCTCAATCTTTGTTTGAGTGTTTCCTAAAAAAATATAACATTCATTAATGATACGAATCACAGAATGAAAAAAAATAAAAACACAATATTCTTTTGTGCTTTATTCCACTTCATTTAAAAGGTCAGAACCGGTTTCGCTCATTGCGAGCATTGTCAACTAAAAAATAGTTGACAATGCTCGCGATTAAACGTAAAGTGTCATAAAGTGCTCGCAACGTTAAGTGGAATAAAGTATAAAGGAATGTTGTGTTTTTCTTAACATAATGCCTTTTCACCAAGTATTGACAGTGAACACTCTAAAAGTGATGAATGAAAATTAATTACGGCAACTTTGTTAAGCCTTATTTGTAAGTTATTTGATCTATATTTTTATTATGTAGATTTTCCTTTAAATTTTTGTAGAATAAACACAGTACATTATATAATAATTATTTTATACAGTGGCTCTGTGTAAAACTTCACAATGTTTTTTTTTACTCATTCAGTACTAAATAATCGACAAGAACTAAAAAATATATTCAAATTCATTGATGTATATAATTGAATTATCATACGTACGCTGGTTTTCAAATGTACCATCCCCATAAAGTTTACATTGAATGAAAACTAGTAAAATTCCTCTCCGACACTTGTTAAAACAATATCCTGATTTGACATCATCAGAATCTCCATCACAACACCCGAGTTCAACTTAAATGATAAAAAAGCAATTAAATAAAACAACCAATAACATTAAATAGTTAGAAAAATAATTTATGTTTGAGAGTAATGTAATATGTATTGAAAAACATAACTAAAAAGCTTTTTATGTTCATAAATTATTAGGTTAGCATACATTCATTCAAAAATGAGTATCATAGAAATGTTGGTAGTAAGTCAATTATGAATGTGAATAACTAAAGATTTTGTGGGATGAAAAGGATTTCACGTTAACCAATGTGTTTTTTTGATAGATTAGCAAACTTTAATCGAAAAATCCACAAAAGACATTTATAATTTCTAAAGAAAGAATGAATGGTCAGTTAAAAGTTAACGTATCCTGTTTTATTACAATTATTGATAATGGATTAAATATAGAGACATTCTTCAACATTCCTTCTGCTTTATAATATAAGCTATATAAATGAAACTATTGATATGACATACCTTCATCGTTTTCCGGTTCATTACTACTCATATTTGTTTTTTAACCGCACTGCATATCAACCACGTTTTACGCAAGGTCTATCACGAGTGACAAAAATGCGAGCATTATTTTTCCATATAAATATATATACCTATCTACATATCTATAGTGGCTGACGCTGAATTTTAAGATAGTAATAGATAAGCTTTATAAAAAGTAATGACAAGCACATAATTTGAAAACATGAATTGATACATGTTAAAAAGGCAATAAATGAAACTTTGTCCTAGTGACTTGTTTTACAAAAAAATGTATTCGTTTTTATGATAATTTTCATTGCACGTGTTAGCTAATTTAAAATCAGAAATTGTAGAAAATCTCTCGGTTTTTGGTGCTTTTTAATTTCTTTTCTTATGTTCATTCAATAAATTTCTAGTAAAACACTACAAGGTAGCACTTTCACTATATTTTTTAAATCGTATGAAATAAAATAGAAAGGATTGTTTAAAAGAAATAAATATTTTTCTACAGTTCTTCAAAGATATGTTGATCACTGACTTTTAAAAAGACCTTTTCAAAATTGATTCTGTTTGGCGGGGAGCATGCACTAAAAAAATATTAATTCCGATTGACTAAGAAAAATTTCCTTGATTAAATCACTCTCTAATGTTTCATAATATTATATGAATAGAGCGATAAAATAAAAAAATAAAATTGAACTGACAATAAGTAACGTATTGCAAATCGGTTTATTTACCACGCCTAAATTCAACTATTTATCCAAAATAGGCCAGTTTGCACTAAGGTGTGATTTAATTATGTTACATATTAAACATTCTAATATCTTTCCCCGAATGGGAAGAAAACTAATCGGTCTATAAACCTTTACGCTACTCGAAAAGTAATTACTTGGCATGGAAATCACCGCAAGTAACTTCTTCTTTCACTAGTCAGGAAATATACTACATGCCATGTAGTCTCGGTTGGTATTGGAGATTTCATGAGATAGAAAAGCAGCCTACCTGCAAAGATCGCTTACCCAAACTGGGTTCTCCTAAAGAATAAGTGCATTCAGAAGAATACAAATGTTTTTTCTGTGCTACTGGTGTATTTTTTCCAGGCGTACAATGACAAACATGATTATACCGTGGTTAAAACATAGTTTCATTGCACGAAAAGGAGGTCACCACGAGTTCAAGCCACCTTTTACGGAGACAAAGTTTCTTCAACAGTTTTTCTTGGGTTTATTAATAAATATCTTTTGTGTTTGTCGTCCTGTTTTATGTACAATTATTAGAGATCGACGTAAGCTCATTTGCTTAAATACTGGCTTTTTGGATCTTCCGTCTGAATTTCTTAAATTTTGCGTTTTGCAGTCTATGAGGAATACGGCCGAGCTTTTCTCCTTCTGTTTGGGTTATATTCTCCTTTATTTGAGAAACAGCAAGGGCTAATGATTGACTGAGACTTCAGCCGAATGATCTGTTTTTTTAAATATCTCTATCGAAGTCATCTTAGGACGCTTTCGTCGCTTAAAAACCTAGGTGAACATACATATATTATAAACTGTTCAATTTGTAGAGTGAAGTTGTTTTGACTTTTTCTATATTATAACAATATTACATATTTTTAGGATCATAGTAAATATAAAATATGAATTACTATTTTTATACGGCCTTTCAACCATGTGTAGAAAGAATAATACTTGTATAAAATAATTTTGGTTTTTTAAATTACAGATTACAAAAAAATGCCAGTTTAGCTTTTTGCATTTTAAGAAATATCATTCAAATTAAATAAATGAAACTTAAAACAAATTTATTTTGCAATCAATATTCAATCCTTTCTGTATATTTGCAAAAACATTGTATATTATTATTTAATTTCTTCGTTTAGTTATAAAGTTTATTGAATGGCTTAGTTCATTTCACAAAAGTACTTGTCTATTCTAAAATCAGAGCTGATACAGGAAAATATTTTCAATACGCAATATATGTTCTTACAATATTAAAGGATTTTTTTTTTTTGCTCGCACCTTGATTATGACCTTATTAAAGCTATTTAAATATATATATATATATCGTCAAGTTATCCCACAATAAATTTCGTTTTTTCCTCGGAAATATCAAAAAAGTTTTGTAACTATGTATATTAATTTTATTTTTCTACGGATGTCCTTGAAAATCATTTTCAGTATATACATTAAATATTTTGTCGAATTGTGCTTCTTTCTGTTATTTGCTCACGTGTTTATAACGTAAAATATATTCAATGCCTGGCATATAATTGCGAAAAATATAACTATTCTCTATGGTCAGCAAAAGTTTAAATTAATCAAAATATATATGTATATACATAAATCATATATATATAAATTAACAAAAAACCATTTGAATTATTATATAAGCGAATGAACTCAAAATGAACCGATATTTGTAGATATTCGAAAATATTTTTTTCTTAACAACCTTGTCGCAAGAAAAAAAATATTATCTATCGCGTTATCAGGTAAAATTGTATTACTTTTTCATACGATAAATCGAATTGATCATGAATGAAAATCAAATACACAAAAATGTGTTAAAAATGACGTTCACGTTCGTATGAGAAATAAATGGTAAGCGATGCTTAAAATATTATCAAAAACTTAAAAGTGTGTTTGCACTTAGCTTGAAACTAACTGTTACATACGGTAAAAAATAAAAAAAGTATTTAGTTCAACAAAAAATTCGATTTCAGTTGATAGCTATTTCGGCGTATGCCTTCATCAGAACTATATTTAAACCTACATTTATTCATCTATATAGTCAATCCTCTTTTTATGCGTTTTTTGTGCGATTTCGAAGTTATGCAGTTTTTTAGAAATGATTTGTTTTTAAAAATGTGTTAAATTAACGTTCAAAATATTACATCAAGCGCACGTATCGTTGTATTTTGAATAGTTTAGAGAATGAATCATTAACACTAGCCGACATTTGAAAAAAAACGATTTTGGACTGCTTAAATCATCTTGCATCTTCGATTGCTGAATTAAGTCCACGTAATTGGGAGCGTACGTGGAAACCATTGGGACATCAGCGATATTAGCTAATATTATGACTTTAGCACATGAACTTGACGGAAAAGGGTGTGATACCTTTAGCGATAATGATATCGATCAATTACCAATGGATAATGCTATAAGTGACGATAATATCATAAATTTAACTTTAACTATTGACGATAATTTAAAAAACGATGATGAAGTGGAAGAAATTACAGTTTCCTAACTGCGAAAATTATTCAAGTAAGTATCCAACTTTGCAGTAAATTAGAACATCATTTCATTTAAATGATTTAAATTCTGATTTTAATTTTCAACGAGAGATTAAAAATTGTATGTATGAGTATAACTGCATAAACAATCAATCATCGAAAAAAGAAAATGCGAACAAACTCACTAATTTCAAAAAACCAGTACAGAATGACGGTGATTAACACTAATTATATGCGTAAAGAACCATCGTCGTTTGAAATTGATGCGCATACTATTTTTTCCAAAAAGATAGTGATTTCAAACCACGTGCAAATGGCACCTAATATTGTCATACAGTGAAGATAGTTTTACTTAAAATTTTACTAAAGTGAAACAATAACCAAAAAAAAATGATGTAATTTTTTCTAATCTCAATGTTTTAAATATAAAATTAAAATTGAAATGTTCAAATTTGATTTTGAGTTTACCAAAATCGAACCCAGTCTCGGCTGACCATAAGATGACCAACAAACCACAATTGTCACAAAAAAATGTTATATTTCAAATCCAAATTTTGTTAATTTATAGCTGCAATGGGATATATGTATATACTAGAAATATTTTTTTTTGCCAGTGAAATGATTTTTTTGTTTATTAAGTAGGACTCGGATAATCATTTACAAATGAAGAGGGGAAAAGTGGAAAAATGGATGTAACTGTAATAATCAAAAGAGCTTTATATTTATTTAAACTATGTAAAGGCAGTGATTTAATACTACAAATTCTATCATACAGAAACTTCGCCGTAAAAATGACACTATTCACATCTTGAAATTGAATTAATTGCAAATGATTTTTTTTATCAATTATTCAACAAAAATATAGTTTATTTGTCAGCTTCCGTTTTTGAGTAATTCGAAAAATGAGAGGGTGCTTTATCACAATGATTTTTTTTATTATTATAAACACGTCTTATAAAAAAATATCAAATAAAACAACTGAAAATTTCGGGCAGAAACTCTTTTTACCAATAAATATGACAGTATATCTGGACGTAGGCATTTAATATTAAAAATATAAATTTATCAGTAATTTTCCGATATTCTAGTATTGGCTACAAATATAATTTCTGTAATAAAAAATCGCCAAATTGACCGCTATTCCTGAGTCAAAAGCCCTGAAACATTGCAATACGCCTATATTGCAATATGCCTATTTTTTATATTTCTATGTAAAAATTGATTGAAACGAATTAAAAAAGACATTTAAATTAATTGAATCTTATCATGAATTATATATTTATCTAAATTTCAGTTTATATAAAATATTTAATTGTAAAATAAATACATCTAATGAGTACAAGCAAGAAATATTGTCGTAATTCAACCAATTGTTCGAGTATTTTTAGAAATTCTCATCAAACATTGACAATTTTCAGTAATGTCATTTGTTTCACCACAACACTTTGGCTGTTTTCTTTTTTTATAAGATTTATTAACATTTTCAAATAGCACTGACATCCATGCATTTAGAAAAAAAGTACTATGTGATGTAAAAATTAATCCAAAACTTTTGTTTTTTATGTGAATTCTCACCCTTGGGCCTTGACCATACAGACGATTAGGACAAAAGCTCATAAGCATTATCCACTCCATTATCGAATATAGTACTTACAGTGATTTACAAATAATTCCTACTATTTCGATGCTATAATTTTGTAAGCATATTGAAGTATGCAAGTTCACAGTATTATCACATTGTGATAAATATATAAAACCCTTTTATCTTTCCTTTATTGTCGGTAAAATAGCAGTCACTTTCAATGACATGATTTATCCATAATTCTAAAATATTTTTCAAAATTCATCAAAATGAACACATGAAGAATGTATATGATCATTTTTTATAATAATTTAAATCATAATATGATGAATGATTGTATATAACATAAGGGAGTAAAATTAAAGTAGCTAATTATGAGTGAGAAATCATTTAGAGACTAACCCAAGACCATGAAGTCATAATAAATATTTGTTGTTTAAATCGAATATTAATACCATTTAATTTACACTTTCGCGTTTAATCTTTTTTAAGGCTCGTGTTAAAATCACTAATACTATCCCATTTGGCTTTTCACTAACCAGCATGGCAATATCAATGTTAAAACTCTTTGAACAAATTGGTTTTAAAGCTAAATTTTACTTATGAGTTATTTGCATACTACATACTTAACAGGATGTAAATGTCTTTTCAAGTTACCCCGAGATGAATTTTGAGTGTGAATATCTGTTTGCTGCGAATCATACAATCCTCACTACAATAAATAAAGTTTTTTTCCATTACATTGAGCGATAAGCTATTTTTTTATAAAACTAGCGTTGTGAAAGCAGGCCATAAAACATCGGCCGCATATACACAACGGATGGTGTAAGGAAACCAGAATCAAAGACCATTTTTTTCAATCGGTTGTTTTTCTTGTCGTTATTAATTTGGATTTGATATATTCATTATAAGATGTGCATGATCAGTCTATTTGAATTATCGATAAAGTCATTATTTCAAACATTTCAAAGACTTCAAAACAAATTAAATTGACACTTATTTTGTAACATAATAAATTGGATTTTGAAAAATGAATATAAAAAATATTCGATTAATTTAAAATGTTATAAACATAATTGGTTGAATGTTGCAAATATGAATTGGGCATATGTTGTCAACATGTAATGCAAATCTCAATAATGTCATAAACTTGAACTTTTGTAATGAGTGATATTCATGGCTAAAAAATATTGTTTTATGTTATTCGATACCGATACAATTTTTACAGTGAATTCGTCTGTTTTAAGTTATAACTGATGTGATTACATTTACAATGTCGATGCTTCAATTCAAATACAAACAAATCAATACAAAGCTGCGTACTGCTTTTTGGATTACTTATTTTTAAAGATAAACGCTTATAAGTACTATTTCTAACTGAAATTTCATAAATTATTGTCTATCGATAGTTTTTTTTAGTATGATCAATAGAAAACATACATATACGTGATGAAAGTAATACACACCTTTGATTACCAAAACTCAAAGACTGATAAAAATAATCAAATTTCTAAGTCGCCGTAAATTTTATACATGTTCGTATCTCAACTTTTGACAGTTTTAAGTTTTTTGATGAAATGAATGCAAAACTTTTCTATTTACAAATATTCTGTTAACTTGTATCACGAAAAAAAAATATTTCATCCTTTATTTCACCCATTACAAAAACGATGGCATAAAATTAATCTGTCAAATAATATGGTGATGTGCTATGTTTAGTATAAATAAGAGGGTGGCATGGATGAAAACGTCTGTTTTCTTCCTTATCAACTTTTTGAAATATATGGAAGAAAAAAACCCATCCAGTGGTGTTTTATAGCGACTTTATAGATTTTATAGTTTTATAGATAGCGATAGAATTAAATACATTTATATAATTAATTAAATACGTTTCTACTGAAAACTTGTGCTTTTTGAGATACAAGGTTGAAGAAGCTTACTTTACTTAAGAAGATATGTCGGTCGTTCTTACCATTCCTTTATAAATCATATATCTTCCGGTAGATACTATTTTTTTAATTTTTTTTTTCATAAATCTGCAAAATATTCAGCCATATGGCTTTTCAATGTCATGCTAAGTACCTTTGCACTCTTTTCCATACGATATTTAAGCAAGGTGATAAATCTATTTTCATAGAAAAACTCATAATACTTTCCTATATCAGCGTTTGTGACTATATGTTCTAGAGATAGTGTCTATAGTATAACAAAAAAAAA